>CAJQZM010037012.1:16998-31127 GCA_907164665.1 Colias nastes | reverse complement strand
CTGATAGCGATCCTTATCAGGATAAAAGGATAAATTTATGATATTATTGTATTGTCGTCGGACCTTGATAAATAATCAGTGTTCAAAATTTGAACAAAATCCGTCGGTTTTAAGTGGGTTAATAATAAATACAGTGTTTTGATCTATTTAATTTTGTTGTCATTATTAAATTATATATTAATTATATTAATTGTTAATTATATTATTTAAATTTATATTGAAAATGGCGAACCTCAAAAGTTATCGTTTTGTACCATTATATACGAATACTACAAAGGCAACTCCTGACAAAAATCGGTGATTATAAATATATCAACATCAAGAATATTATTTTAGGAACTAACTAACTAATTCGGAACCAAGTAACAAATCGTATTTTAGCAATAAATTTTCAATATAGTAGTTTCAATAAATTTTCAATTGTCTAGTGCTAGTCACGTGTAATAGCCGTAAACGCTGTACTGCAGTTAATAGCTATAACATTATGACGTCACAACTATAGTGACCAGTCATGGCGCGTTTGTAGTCACGTGATTTGAATTAAAATTTCATCAATTTTTAATTGCTTATAATTAACGGAAAAAAAATTTTTTGAAGTTTTTTGCATTAAATATCAATATTATTAATAATAAAGTTTTAAAATACATAAAAAAAATCAATAATTTTTTTTTATTCAAATACTCAATTGTGTGTAAATATTGTTTGTTGAAACTTAGGTGATCAGCAAAAATATACATAGACAACAAACAGATATAGTTTTCTCATAGTCTACAAAATATGACCTAAGTTTCATTTCTGGCGAAAAGAAAATCATGAAACAAGCCAGTATCTAGCGTAGGCCTTTGAAAAATTCTAGTAACCATTTCCAATAGAAACTGAAAGGAAGAAACCTAATAAAAATTCAAATTGAGTATTAAAACAAATCAATAACGACAATTAAATAGTAGAAAGAAACTCCCTGAATAAGGTTATCATTTATACAACAAAGACACTAAATTTAACATTTCTCTTTACCTACACAAACAAATACAAAATATCATCCTACCCTCATATTTAATAACATTTTGTTTTTCTTCCCTCATATAATAATAGTCATGATGGGTTTCAGGTAGGAAATATTAAAAATTGTTAAATAAACTTGAGATTCTTTAATAGACTATATGCGTAGCACAAAGGGTAAAGGTGGAAGAGAAAAGTTTTACGATGACAGATAGGTATTTGACATATACACATTCGTTTATATAAACTGCTTTCATCAACAAGGCCAAATTCAAATTCAAATTAGTATATACTCACCAGCCATATCCGCGTAAATATCACCGAGCACTTCATACAGTTCCTCTCGCACGGGGTTCAGTTGACCGCAAGGTGGCTCCACACAGATGGATGCCCAGGGCTCAGCCTAAATTAAACAATTGGTTTCATAAAAATAATTAAATATTTAAAATGAGCCGAATTGCACTATATTTACAATCACTTAGCAACTAAAACGTAGCAACAACGTATGAAGGCGAGGCTTAACATAGACTTTGCGTACCTCGTGAAGGTATCATATTTTTAGTGCCTCATTTCTTGATAGAAACAGATTTTTATTAAAAAAATTGACACTTACAAATTACTAAATTTCCATACAATTTAAATACCTTAAAGCACACAGTGAGGCCAGTATCCTGCCATCCCTCTCCCACATGCGCAGGCGCATCGAACTCAGGCAACACGCGCACACCGCGCTCTAAACCGAACTGTACTACTTCCTCCATTGCGTCGCGGGTGTATACCTGGAAAAAGAGAATTTATTTGTTTAATAATTTTTTTTTTTTAATAAATTTTTTTTTACTTTTTTCTGCATCAGAAATGTCTCACTGAAAAAAGTATTTTTTGTTTACTGATCTCTGCAACAAGATCCGTACTAACTAACATTAGTCAGGAATATTTTTTAAGTGAAACTTCTTTAGGCGCGTTGAGAGTAAAATTTCAGGGTCGCGTCACGTCATGAAGTAAGGCGACGATTTTGAAAAGAAGTTTCACTTCAGACGCGTGATCGGTAAACACGTACTTTTTTTTCTATGACACACTTAACGTATTAAGTATTTCTATATTATTTATCTATCTATTATTATTTTTTGAACTTTCTATTTCATTAAAAATGTTTTTACTACCATTTTTTTTTTACTTTCTCATTGGAATGTTAATTGCCATTTTTAACGTCTATAAAAAATCGATAAATAAGACACATCAAGAACACTATACAGTAATGTCTATATACTAATATTTTATTATCATTTTTTATTAGCACATATTATTGACACTTACCTTGCTGGGGCTATAAGCGCCATATCTAGTCAAGTTCGGTCTCCTCTGAGACACAAAGGGGAAACTCTGACTGTCTGTTATGTGCCAGTGGAAGGTATTCAGTTTTACAGCTGCCATTGCGTCTGAAAATTATATATTTTTTATATATTTTTTTTTTTTTAACTTTTTTTTAACTGAAATTACTCTATATTTTCTTAAGATATTTTTTTCAAGAAGGAAATATGCAATTAGTACGGGATGGCCCAGCTTTTCAGTATTTCTGTAATGATTCCTTGCTAGATCGAATATACAAGAATTGCTCGTTTACAGTTGTTATAAGATAATATCTTTTTTTTTTTATATTGTAAAGATCATTAAAAGCTTATATTACAGAAATTCGGTTTTAGAATAAGATTTAAAATTAACTAAACGTAAATTTTATGAAGTTCTATTTTTTTTTTCAGCGTAAAAAGCTATGTAATTTTATAATATCTATCTACATCTTCAAATTCATCATAATCGGCTCAGCGATGTTGAAATGAAAAATATGCTAAAAAAAAGTTTTTGCATAGGCTATATTTTGTTATTCTACATGAATGTAGAGCTAGGCGGTTAAGAATAATTTAAGGTGTTATAATTACAGTATGATGTCATTTTATGTCATATGTACAAATGTTTTATGAACGCAATTCTAAATGAACCCTAATTGATAAACTTTCACAATATGAATGTTATTATAAACTAAGTGATTCTAATAAGCTTATAAAGAAAACAATCTATCGACAATCAAACAATGATCGATTAAAATAGATATTTAATTCGCGAAATATAATATAGATTAGGTAATATTTTTTCGTTACCAAGCACAGCTTGTTAAATAATATTATTTTTCTAAATAATAATTAGTCTATTTCTGCTTCTTCTGGATGTAGAATAATACAATAAAATAAATATGTTGCTTGATTAAAATAATAATAAAATAATTCAAATCCAATTAGCAAAGCTTTTAATAAAACCGAAATTATAAAAAAATACTATTTGAAAGTGCAAAAAAAATGTTTACATTTTTTTTTTTTTGCTTTCTTATTTCTATTGCCTTTTTTGCCACATTACCGTACCTACAATGTATTTATCTAAAATCAAGTTCGAGTTTAAAAATTAATATTCAATTGAAATTATTTCAAATATGAAACAAAAATCTCTCATAATCGAGGAAGTAAAAAAAAAAGTAATATTACAGTATAAAGTAAATAAATATTATTTAAACTTACCGATAGTAGCCTTAATAGAGTCCACAGTAAAGTAATTCCTCGCAGTATCCAAAAGAATACCTCTGTAGGGATACACTGGCTTGTCAGTTATGTAAATATCTCGGACCATCTGAAAATTGTTTATTTTGAATAAATATTTGCTTTATCCAGTCTTTAGTTTGGGAAATAGATTGTATACCTATAAACATACTTTTTCTAGAGGTTCCTTTACTGAAATTGTTCACGTATGTATCACGCCTTAGGTAGGAAATACTATTTTATACAATAAAATCCCAAGTGAAGTTGGGACAGAACGATCTCCAATGGAATCTCTATAAGATTTACATAATACGTATTATGTATAAAACAAATATATATTATACGAAACACTAGCCTAATTGTATTTTTAGCTGACTATATTAACGCAATGTTAATAATAATTAATATTATTTTATCAACAGTGAGGATCGAACCTACACTCTCTAACTCAAAAGTCAGGGTTACTACACACTTAGTGTAGTCTTTAAAAAATACAAAAAACCGGCCAAGTGCGAGTCAACTCGCGCACGAAGGGTTCCGTAGGTACTATCAAGCAAAAAAGTACGAAAAAAACACGTTTATTGTATGGGGACCGTACCGTTGTAAGATTTACAACGTCAACGGAAATACATCTTTTGTAAAATTTCAGCTTTCTAGCTATCACGGTTTATGAAATACAGCCTGGAAACCGACAGACAGAGAGCGGAGGCTTAGTATTAGGGTTCCCGTTTTACCCTTTGGGTGCGGAACCCATGAAACCTAAACAAACATCGTTTTTACCATGGTAAACCACGGCTATAAGGATGATATTCATTATCGTAAATAATCAATGTAGATATGCTATAATTTGCAGATAAGAAAATTTTGCCCAACATCGCATAGCTAGATAAGGTAAATTTAAGTGATGTATGGGTTTCTATTACAGTTAGTGTACAATCAATAAAGTCAATAAAGTTAAATTAGGTAATTTATACCGGGAAATCCCATATTGTGATTTCCATATTGTGAAATCAAACATAGTATGCTTCAATAAAAAGTGTGTGAGAAGAGAAATCCCTATATATTTTTAATATATGTATTGACTAAAATATATGTAGGTGGTGTACCTACTCTATTAGATTAGATTATAGATAAGCTGTTGATAGTAATGTGACGTTTATCCTATTATAAGTTATTAAAACCTACTTTATCTATAAATCAATATTATCAGTTATATTGTATCTACTTTCATATTCCGCGAGCATTCTGGTTTATAAAAATCACAAGTTCATTGACCCGAAAAAAAAAACATTTAAACAAATTCCTATGTTTCCCATAAAAATACATTAAAGTAAGCAAAACGAATAAACAATATAATCCGAAATAATATATCCCACTAAATATGCCATCGAGCGAGCCGTCCTAAGTAAATGTCTCCATCAAATTAGTATGCAAATAAGTCGGAATAGGGTCAAATGGGTACGAATTATGAGCGTTATCAAATGGAGTTTTTGCTAAGAAATCGGTTTATTTTGGTCCCAGGACGAATGTCAACCAATTTGCATGTTATGGCAATGAGGCGTGATGTCAGCGAACCCGACCGGTTTGAAGCTAGATGTTTCGCGTCAGATCAATCGGTTGGATATCTTCGCTAAGGGCGTGTTTAAACAATTTATTGGTAAAACGAAAAATTTTAGTTTCCATTTGCGATGTAAACAATTTTTTTTATTATTAGTTTTTCCCGACGATCAACATAACCAAAAAAATATTGTTATTATCGATCGGTATTTTCAGTTAAAGTCATTTTAGGTCACAAACCATGCTAAATAATTATACTCATATACATAAATATTTGTACAAATACAGACACGCATCATATCGCTCTTTGTCAAATAAAATCGATAGATACGGACCCTATACAATTGAAAATTCTCTTTTGAAGATATAATGTATCTTGATATAAAAATTTTCACAAAAGCAGTCGCATGAATAATTCCTTTAATTGGACTGTACATAAATGGGGAAGGTTCGTTACAGGATCTCAATTTAAATATATTCTGGTCGAGCACTTTCTGTGTGAATCATGAAATTGCCTATTAGTACCTAATAAATATTTAAGTATCTAGTAATATTATGTGCTATAATAATTTATTAACATAATATTAAATTAATTTTAAAGGTCTCCTAAAACAACAAACAAACCAATTTTAAATAGCCCTAGTTTCAACAAGTTAATCACATCTATTCTACTTATATCTTAGACATTTTAGAAGTACTTACCACAAGATGGTTCCTAATATCATCAAACAGGAACATTTGCGATAGAGTCTCGAGTCCATTCCTAACACCGAAGAAGTTGTTACCAGTGATGGTGGCGTTTATTTTATCATTGGATACCGCTGACGCACGGATGGTGTAACTCTCATCCATTAGCAGAGAAAATTCTGGAATTTACACTCATTTTATTAAAGTAGGAGTTAAAACGCTCTTATGAGGCCCGTGTCCCAGTGGGAACGTATATGGGCTGACAATGATGATGCTTATAAAGTAAATTGTTTTTTGTAAGACGCAGTCGTAGAACTGAAAATCAGCGCTGTTTTGAGCATGTTTCGTAGTATTTAGCTGAAGCTGGAATCAGCGAAATGTATCAGAATAGATTGCCTCATTTATGTTTATTATCGTCTCAATTGTTTTTTGTGCAACAAATTTTTCTGTCTTTGCTTTCGAGATTCATTGAACGAACTTTTCTCAGGGAACATTAGCTCGAATTGAAACATTGTTTTTGTATTAGATATGGTCCATGATATTATGTTTAACCTAAGTATTATTACTTTCTCACTATATTTTCAGTACATCATGCAAACAATTTTTATTATGAACGATGTTTGTTTTGTTACCATATTTTACTTTTAAATGTAAATTGTAAATATTTTAAAGAAATCTTGTGTTTTAACTTGTCTTACTATCGCAAATATATTTAACATTGATCTAATTACTGCAATAAGCCAACAAAACGAGACTTCAATTTATGAAAGGTCATGAATACGATTTAATAAGCATTCAGCATTTGCTCATATTTTCTACGGCCGCGGCGTGATATTGTAATTTGATACGCTGATGATATGCCTATCAGAGATCAGCCTAAATATATAAGCATCGTTTACCTCTTGTATTAAAATAATAAGAAAACTGTTAAAGCTTAGAAAAAAAATCCCCTTTTATTTTTAGAAGGGTTCTCCGTGGGTGTAAAATGGATTATGCCCACTCAATGTTTATTATTATATCTTATCTAAGTTTCATAAACGTTTTCCATAATTAGTCTATTTTTAAAAGATAAGTACGACGTTACATAAACGAATCAATCGATCTGTAATATAAAGAAGTTCATTTACATAAGTGTCACAATTACCTATCACATATTCTAGAAAAATATCAGCGTAAGCTTCCAAGCTTCTATACAGGGTGACTGGTAATTCGACGTGATCCTTCAAAGGGGTTATACTATATAATAACCATCCATTTTTGACCCCTGGTTAACTGGACTTAATTTGTTGCAAATGACCTCTAGTATAACCCCTTTGAAGGATCACGTCGAATTACCAGTTACCCTGTATATTGATGGCGATCATGAAACTTTTTTCCACTATTGAAAGAAGAACTTCTAAGCTTCAAATATCCAATTCAAGTCAGTAATTAAACGACGACGTAGTCATTTCCAAGACATAAAGTTCTACTCGTTATTTTATTTTATTTCAATAATTTCATTTATTCAAACAAACTTATATTATAATTCCATAGAACGTGCCAAATTGAATAAAACAGGATATCAGGATATCAAGTATTAAGATACTTGATATAGACATAACTTAAACCTCATTTACATTACGAATATACTTAATATCTCTATCTTATTTTCGTGAATGATATAAATTACCGCATAAAATATTGTAAAGCATCAATGTTTGCTGATGATTTAAAAATCTACAAAACTATAAATTCAAACTCTGATACTATTCTTGTTCAAGAAGATCTTAATAACATTAAGGAGTGGTGCCTTCTAAATGGTATGACTCTTAATGCAGCTAAATGCTTTCATATTAAATATACCAGAAAGAAAAAAACCACTTGCTTCTGTGTACGAGCTTGACGGCGCACCATTAAAAGAAGTTAGCTAAATTCGTGATCTCGGTTTAATTATAGACAAAAAGTTAACGTTTATACCTCAATTTAACAAATCAGTTACCAAAGCCGCTCAGATGTTAGGATTTCTTAAAAGAAATACTGGTTGCTTTGGTGTAAAAACTAAGACAATTTTGTATAACGCCCTAGTGCGCAGTCATCTCGAATACGGTAGTCTAGTATGGAATCCGTTTTATGCCGTTCACTCACAACGCATTGAGAGTATACAAAGAGCTTTTACAAGACACCTAGCGTTTATCAGCAGTGGTTTCTCTCATAGGCACCCTTACGAACAGCGTCTTGGCAAATTCAATATGATGTCGTTACATAATCGTAGACGCTTTACTGATGTTTTGTTTCTGTACAATGTAATAAATAGTCATGTTCAGTGCGGAGATATTTTGAAACATGTAAACATTCAAGTACCACTTACACTCCCTAGGACACGAATCAATAAAATCTTTCACATTCCTTTTGTGAGAACTAATCTGGGTGCACAGGCTCCTCTCGTTCGTATTCTTAAGGAATACAATAAACTCAATGGTAGTATTTCGGGTCTTGATATATTCGGTAGCAAGCTATCTCTATTTAAAAGATGTGTTTTTAAATACTTACGTACTCACAGAAATAGAATAATTACCTAGTTAATAATATAGTTTTACCTCTAGTTTTTTGTTTTTCCATAATTTTCGTGAAGAAACTGCTTTCACTATTTAATTGTATTCATTAAAAAATATACATATATATAAATAATGTTACAGATAAAGTTATGTACGCCGTTATTGTCATACATCTTAGATACTATGTTCAATGATTATTCTTGTAATGTTTTATATTATGTATGATGTGGTGTTACTCTAATGAATAAATAAAATAAATAAATATCACCAAAATCTTTATAAAGATGATTTATTTAATGTTAACTATACACCCGCAAATTTTATCCGATATCGCGTAAATGTAATAGCCCGTAGCCATTCCACTTACAATTTTCCATCAGGTAAGAAAATATTATGATCTACCTTCATATTTATCTTCTATCGTCATATTCCTATTTCCTTTTAGTTTTCTTTTTACAATGTCCGATGATATCCTCGGTCAACTTATTATATTACAAAATCATTAAATTCATTTAGCGCTTCTGGCATATTTAGGTGTGAAATTTTATCAAACACACAGACAAATTTCAGTATTAATAACATTCGTACAGATGAAGGCCATAACTAAAACTCAATATGCAAATCGAGGCTGGCTAATCAAATTTGAATGCAAGATTTATAGAACTAGTCTAGCTCTAACTGTGTATTTACGATCGTATTATATTTGCATAATATTTTTATTCATAAATCTTTTAGAATTTCCATGAATAGAACATTTTAGAACGCACGAATATGTGAGATATACAAAAGTAGCGGAGTACTTGAGAACAATGACAAGAAAGAATTTGGGGTATCGAAACAAAGAAGATATCGAGGCCAGTACGATGTGCTCACACTTGAAGCAGACAAAATATAAGTGGAAACATGGAAATACATATTGTATTTTGATTATTAGCCTTCTCTCAGAAATATAAATTCTTATGACATTATTTAATACAATGATATCGAGTTGATATCAGTCAACATAGAAAGATTCTTAGATAGATTAAAGAAAAACAATGTCGTTTTTTTTTTATTGTACGGCATCAAAATTGGTTTTTAGCTGTGATATGTATGATAAATATACCTACTTTTTAAAAAAATTTATAAAATAAAAATCAGATAATCGAATTGATTTAAAATATGAGATAATGATACACACGACTAGTACTTACTATTTGTACTAAAAATTACCAAATCTATGTTTTAAATTTGATATCCAGGCGAGCAAAGACGCGGCTTCAATTACATAGATCAAGTTAATATGCAAAAAACTACATAGTTCATAATTTAACGCAAAACAATTTAATAAAGTTAAAAGTTCATAATATCCGAGACACGTTCCGCAAATTGTCATGACAAACGGAAGGCCAAGGCTAAGTGAGAGCAATCCAAGAGCAATCAATAAACGTAGTTGCAAGTTGTATGAATAATCAGTTTGAACTTTCTAATATTCGTACTACTTTACCATAATGAAAGAATGAAATAAGTGTATCAATTAAGAAACAGTAAAATAAAAGTTTATTGTATTATAATATGTATAAAAAAATTGCGAGATTTCTTTTTGGAACGAAGTTGACTTATCGTGCGGTACGCTGGCTACGGGGGCTAGGCGAGCGACACGAAAATTCCTCACGACAAAGAGCAAAAGTGTATTAGCATTTCTTCACCTAATTCATTTCTCATTTAACTCCTAAATAAATAAATATTGTTAATTGTTTAATTTTACCTCCTATAATAATTATATCAAAACGAAAGGAACTTCGTTCCAATCGCGTATCCCACATGTGACACCACAGACATTTTTTTTTGTTTTTAAAATAGAAAATCAAATTATTTTTTTACAAGGTGCTTTCAAAAGATATATTTTTGTATAATATTGAAATTACTGCCCGCATAGACTGTAGCGTAATGTTGAAAAGCCTTCTCGATAAATGGACTATTATTTTCAACACAAAAACAATTTTAGCGCGTTTTAACAAACATAAGTACCTACCTAGTTGTAAGCAAAATATATAACAGTGATAAAAGTTGAAACCGATATTTACCTGAGACCCTTTCAGGTAATTTACGTATCAAATATTCAGGTACTATAAATTTATCTTTTAATCGTTTTAATTTTGGGTCTAATATCTTTGACCTTATTAAAAAGGTTGAAGTCAATTTTATATTGGCACAATGAACTTCGATATCCCTTCTTTAGTAATATATTACGATTAGTAGGTGATATAGTTAATTAAGATTTTAAATGTGTATCGGACGTCTGAAGGACGCAATAACATAGGTTTTATTTTCAAATAATATAAAGAGAATGAAACAAAATGGATCACCTATGCCTTATATGTATGCGATTAGAAATGATTTATAACATTGCATCCGTAAAAACATTATGATTATTATAATTAATTATTAGAATATCACCTAACGACACCGTATTTTTTATTGAACTGTATTTAGTGGGCTACCAAACAATTATTACAGTTATGACATACTAGATTTCCGCCCGCGGCTTCGCCCGCGTTTTCAAAGAAAAACCCGCATAGTTCCCGTTCCCGTGGGATTTCCGGGATGAAACCTATCCTATGTGTTAATCCAAGTTACCCTCTATATGTGTGCTAAATTTCATTGTAATCGGTTCAGTAGTTTTTGCGTGAAAGAGTAACAAACATCCATACAAACTTTCGCCTTTATAATAGTATTAAGATTCGGTCATAAAGGAGAATGACCACGGGTGGTATCGGTAAAATTTTAGTTGTGACACGTATTCGTGATATTGTTAATTCCTATTTGTATTTATAATGATCATATGTATCACTATTGAGTCTTAATTATACCGGATAAATTGAAATAATATTAAAAGTTTGTGTTTTGAAACATGTATGACCAAGTATGGAATCGGTAAAATACTAGTTGTGTCACGTGTTCGTGATATTGTTAATTCTTATTTGTATTTATAATGATCATATTTATCACTATTAAGTCGTAATTATACCGAATAAATAGAAATAAAAGTAAAAGTTTTTGTTTTGACACATATATCTATCTCTCTTGCAAGCGTCCTGCCGCCTGCGTCATATGTCATAGTTTCTATTTGAAATAATATTGAATGAATGTGTTCGACGCACGAATTTATTTTGAAATAATGTTTATTACGATTTACTTTTCACATTTGTGTTGTAAATTAAAATATTACCTATGTAATACATGTAAAACTTAACGTTCATCGTTAGTTTAAACTCGATAAAGTATTTTTTTGAAGTGTTGAATAAAACTATTGTTTTATTTTTATTGTCGCGAACTGCGGCTTATTTACATAAAAACTTTAATCGTTTCTAAAAGTACTAACATCAAGCTTTAAAATGAGCTAGGTATATTAATTCATCTTGACACAATAAGTTTGATTGCGATACCAAGTGCCATAGTCACTTGGGCAATCTCCTTTTTTTACATGTTTTTATTATCTAAAAATAAACAAAATTTATACCTACATCAAACTTCTCGTCTACGACAGATAAATAATTTATAAATAGAAAATAGGCAATAAATAAGCAATAACAACTCACCCTTCATATCAGGATTTTCATTAACAAGATAAACAGTGACAGATTTTCCAGATGCCTTCGGAGTCATCCCTGATGGTATACCAATGGACACCAGGTTTTGGAACCTCTGTTGAGAATAATCAAAGATTTATTAAAAGCTAAAAACCTTAATAAAATTTATGAGTATGAAACTTTGTGGCTTCTGTAACTGACTCAAATACTAGCCGTAAAAATTTTATTGTAATATTTTATCTTGTTTTTAATTCAACTCCACATTTTATATGGGCAAGTATAAAAATTAGACTGTTTCCCTTCTTATTTAAGAATTATACCTACACATCATATTTTCTTTCCGCTCCACAATTCAAAGAAAAAATGTTAAAAGATATTGAAGCAATATTTAAATATAAAAAAAGCTCTGATTAACGTTTGCTCTATGAAGGATAAAATGTCGCATTTAAGTCTTAAAAGAAGGCATTCTTTAATAATTACTAAGAGATAATTACGGCTTTTGTTTGTCGAGGACTTCCTGAATAATTTTGAAACAAGAAAATTTTTACTCATGACTTACTACTTCATAAAATACCTTTTTAACAGAATGTACTGTGTTTTTTGTACATTTATTTTCCCATTTAAAAATGCTTTAATATTCTAGTACAGTAGTACCTACATTAAATTGAAAGATAAGCAAAAGCAATTAATAGCATAACAAATGCATACACACTCATTAATACGTAATAGT
Source organism: Colias nastes (assembly GCA_907164665.1). Taxonomy (NCBI): domain Eukaryota; kingdom Metazoa; phylum Arthropoda; class Insecta; order Lepidoptera; family Pieridae; genus Colias; species Colias nastes. The sequence continues at coordinate 18,466 of CAJQZM010037012.1, read as the reverse complement.
TTGCTTATACTTTCCATTGTAATAAGTAAACTACAATAGGTTTAATGAAGAACCTAGGAAGTTAATTAAATTGATAATTAGTATAGAATTCAAGGAAATAAGAAAACCCTCAAATTCGTCCCGATTACGGCATAGGAACGGCTTCGTTATACCTAGGTACTAAAACCTCGGTCTAGTGTCTACTTTTGTCTTGTACTCTTTGAATAAATAGGAAAACTTTATCGTTCCTTTTTTATTCGTTGAGATTTTATTACGTTGTTCTTTATAAATTTATTTCGCCTGTACTAGGAGTTTTACAAAATAAAACGTTGCCTGGAAAAGATCTTATGTGATTAGGCCGTACACTGTACTAATTTAATTTTAGATGTCTTTAAAGAGCTGCCAACGTCTGGTATACAGAAACAGGGGGCTACCTTGATATTTTAAAGCAGTATTTTTTCCAATGTGGAAAAATGGCAGCCTTATAGGTCTTCTAGCGCCAGCACTTTCACACACTTGAAAATTTGAAATAATATTGCTATAAGACATCATGGTATGTTCATTGTAAGCTATTGATATTGTAGTTATCACGTTAAGCTCCGTAGTTCTGTATGCCAGCAAAATAAAGTACAAAAATTAATAACGACATAAGTACTACAAAATATATCCTATTACGATAAACATAAGAGCCAATAAAAAACAATCTTACCCGTCCCGCGGCGTCCATCAAATGGTCAGACCTTCCATGTCTGTCAATCTCCACTTTAATATTATGTATGTTTATTTTGGACAAAAAGTTTCCCAACTCCACTTTGCCAGTTGGTTTTGGCCATAGAAGTCCTGAAATATGTATATTTGGTAATTTTCCTTTTAGATTGCGTATTCTATGAATGCTATTGGCAAAAGTAATAATTTGGCAGTGTTCAATATACATATTGTTCTTTTCTAATTTTCCATAATTAATGTTTTTGAAGAAAAAGGAAAATTATAAGGTTAGTTCTAGTTTCTAAATTCTAAATTCATAATAAAGTATTTGAACAAGTCTATGTATTTCATCTACTCTACCACAAAAAATACTACAACCAATACGACAATTTTGAAACCATTTTAAAATTCTACAAATCTATCATACAATTAATTTATCCTCTACTAATACTAACCATTATCATTACAGAACATTTTGCAGGCCTCCAAGCAGAGCGCTGGCTCCTTGCTCTGAGGGTCGTTCTTGGTCTTCACGCACTTGCCATCCTCGCAGACCCATTTCCATGGTGACAGCTGATCGTCTGTGCTTGCACTATTAACAATATACTTACAATTAACAAAAATAAATTAAAAATATTATAAGAATTAATTAAAAGAAATATTATACAGCTGAAGAGTTTGTTTGTTTGTTTGGTTAAGCGCGCTAATCTCAGGAACTACTGGGCCGATTTGAAAAAAAATTTCAGTGCTAGATAGCCCATTTACCGAAGAATGGCTATAATAT
>CAJQZM010037012.1:0-16988 GCA_907164665.1 Colias nastes | reverse complement strand
GGGCCTAGTACTGCTAGTACGGTCTACTCACATACTGTATGTTTCGGCTTCCCAGACATTCAAGGCTCATACAAACGTCGATGTTAATTTTAAATAAACATTTTGTCAAACCATGATTGTTATTCAAGATGTGAAAAAACCTAATAAATAACCTAATAAAAATATTTAATGCCTCATTGGACACTCGAGATCTCTCCATTCATGTCCATTTCTACCGAATATATTAATATTATTAGCAATACGTTTATTCAAACAAGATTTAGAACTTAGAAGCAGCTTATGATGCTATGATCCATAAATCATTTTTTTTTTAAACATAATAAAAATTTATAACGGAATCCTTATTTCTGTGTATTTTCAAGAAATTAACTAAAAGTAATACTCTAGTTATCTAGTATGTCTTTTATGCATGTTTATGTAGCAAAAACATTTTATAAGGACATCGCACGCTAGCTTGTCTCTCGTCCTTAGAGAACAAAACAAGGATAAAGGACAAATTATTTACCTCACACAAGCGGCAAGCCAATGCATTATTGTGTCGATTCTAATGTGTTTTTATATCCAAATGATTGAGTCATTAACCCACATGCTATGGACTGAATTAATATTATTAAATCGATATTAATTTGTGATTATCTGTTACTTGTTAGTATATTTGTTTACTTAATATTGCTCTTAGAAGTCGAAATATAAGATTCATCTGTTGATATTATGACAGTCAGCATTTAATTAGATTTTTCGATAAATTTTATTTTGCGGAATTTCGGAATAGAAATATTGGAGAGCCGGTAATAGTTGTTTATACGGGGTATTATAATACAACTTTATATATTCATTAAAAAAAAACACTAGTCTAACAATCCCTCCCACAAAACCACACCTGTATAATAATAAAAATTCATATTAAAACATTGAGTTACACATAGTAACTCAATGTATTAAAATTAGTCCCTGGCGGATGATATCGTGAAATTGTCATGATTGTCCGCCTGCGGTCCATTTTGATTTATACGACTGTAAATGTACGGCGTGAGAGATATCTCACTTTATTGCAATAAAAATGGTTGTTTATTTTTAGCTACGCAACAATATACTTCATAATCTATACATTGCATAATTATAATAAGAAATACTTAGTACACGCATATTGCTTTCTATTCTGAGTAATATAACTTTTTTTAAAGCTATATTTTTTTAAAGCCATTTTTTTATAAATGGTTCCTTATACCACAGACTAATAATAATATACTACGTATACAACTTATACTACAAATTCGCCTATTTCTATCGATCGTTAATGTATTTAACCTAATTATGTATTTATTTATTTTTTTTACTTCAAGCAATCAACCTTCATTAGTTTAAAACCTAGCAATTAGGTTGTAGAGAGCTAGTACATTGTATGCATGCACCGCCTACAACATATCCAGTATCCATGACATACAATCCAGCACTTAACCCCATAATTCGTTCAAAGCAAAATACACATTATCCAATAAACGTAATTGGAATAATCACAGTTTGTGCTGCAATCCAATTAAACGGTGGAAGCCGCAGAAGTATTGTCACCGATTGGCACTTCCCAGTGTCGAACTTAAATATCCTTTACCAGGGATCCGCCATTGATTGTCTATGCCAAAAAATTCCCGCCAAAAATAAAGAATAGAGCGAAAATTTTGGCGACAATATTCCGTTGCATTTTTCGTCGCACGATGACGTCACATCTCAACTTACAAGTCTCTTGAAATGTGTTTTAACAACGAAACACAAAGTTAATTAAAACCCATAATACAAAAGATTCACTATCGTATGAGAGTACTCAGGCCGAAACCTTTTTATCTAACAAAGTCTCTATGGTTAAGCTTTTGCCAAAACATGTTTATCTGATTCTTTAGCTAATTAAATTTTTGCTTACTCTCTATTTTAGTAACCCACCCTTGTTCTTTGTTTTTAAAATATATCTATATTATCTACCCTAGTACGGTCGCTCGGTACCGTCAACTACATTGTATTTCTAAAAAACAAAATAAAAGAAAAAACTTTGTGACTCCTACAACTTTAAGTGTGGATGTTTATGAGGACGAGGGATCCATGGATTTAAATACTCTTTAGCATAATATGTATGTAGTTTAATTTTGTACTACTTAAGATGTAAACTTTTATGTAGGTAAGTAGACAGTAGTAGACTGTATCGTGCGTAAAACCGCGAGCTCAAGCTTTTATACAGCTATACTATATTTAAAATCTACACAATATTTACAATCGCATATGACGTAATTTTAGTTTAATTTACAAAGAAACTCTGAAATTTTTAATTCCGCTTGTTTTCATGATTTCTATTTTTTAATAACTGTTGATAAATTATTTTACGTGGAATGAGCAAGTGTTATGCATAAACGGTTATGTTAATTAAATACCTACACCCTAAATAAACTTTTGAGTATTTATTTTATTGCAAATTATATTTTTTAAATTTATTTATTTATTTATTTATTTACGGCATACGCCAAACCATACATATATTAAACTTAATTCTAAACTTATCACTATGTCCTTAGTTCTAGGTACCTCTTACATTCTTCACCTATCATTCCCATCCCTGACACAAACAAATCATATACTGGTGCAGAATTGAGGATTGAGTTCAGCAGTGAAAGCATGCGAGGCACCGGAGACTGCTGGCGTTGAACCGTGCGTGTGCGCCAAGCAGCTAACAGTTGGTGGCTACGAGCCCGTGTATAATTGTCAGGCACGTTTAGCCGTAAGAGCATTTCTAATAAATCATTAGAATCTATTTTATTGTATAAAACGTTAAGAGCAAATTTAACAGTTGATAGACTTCTACGAAGTTCCAGCGAGTTATAACCCAAACTACCCAACAAGAATTTTGTGGGATACAGATAAGGGTAATAATTAAAACTTCTCGCATACAAGTACCTTAAGAACTTCTTTTGGACCTGCTCCAACATAAGGATATATTTTTTCTCGTAGGGACTCCAGACAATGGAATTAGTCTCTAGAATACTCCTAACAAGTGCCGAGTAGAGAACTCTAATAGCGCTATCTGAAAGTCCGACAGAGTTGCGCAGTAAGAATCCTAAACGTTTGTATGCAGCGTTAGAAACATTGTGAATATGCTCATGAAACGAAAGATGAGGCACGAATGTGATACCTAAGTCGCGTACTTTATTCACACGCGATATTCGATCCTGTCCTAAACTATAAACATAGTTCCGTATATAGGCTGAACGACTAAATGTCATAAATTCACACTTGTCAATATTAAAGTGTAGTTTGTTCTCCACACTCCACATATAAACTGCATCTACGTCTGTTTGCAAGTGGCAGTAATCTTCATCCGATTTAATGACCTTAAATATTTTAACATCATCGGCAAAGAGTAAGATATCCGACTTTTCAATTACATCCGGTAAATCGTTTATCAGTAATAAAAACAGCAAAGGACCAAGATTTGATCCTTGACTTATACCAGATCGAGTAGAATAAGAATCTGAAATATACGGGCCATATTTTACAAATTGTTTCCGATCCCTAAGATAACTAGAAAACAGCTTGAGCAAAGTCGGGCCACATCCATGATCTGCTAACTTCAACAACAGTACATCATTATCAACACGGTCAAAAGCTTTGCGGAAATCGAGATAAATAACATCGACTTGATTCTGCTTATCCATTTCACGTGATAATGTCTCAACAAGTGAAATGAGATTTGTAGCGACCGACCTGCGTGGTAAAAAAGCATGCTGAAGAGGAGAGATGTATGGCTTGCATTCATGTAGCATTTGAGAATGCAAACACATCTCAAATACCTTGGCTAGTGAACATAAAATCGCCACTGGTCTATAATTTTCAACTTTGGTTCTACTACCAGATTTAGGAATCGGAATAACTCGCGATTTCTTCCATAGTGTAGGGTATACACCTTTCATCAGAATAAGATTGAATATGTGCATTATAGGTTCAATTAGGTATTCCACAAGACCCTTAATGATATAAGCAGGTATCATGTCAGGTCCAGGAGAAGCGTTAGATTTTAATTTTTTTATACATCGACTGATTATATCTTTATTTAAAACCTTTATATCGAAGAAACGTGAACTGGACCTAGCCTTAGAATTAGCAAAGTCAAAGTCTAGTTTTGGTGAATTAGTTAAAAACACTGATTTGAAATGCTTAGCAAACGCTTCTGCCATGTCCTTACCCCGGTACTCAGTATCATTAAAGGTTACCATTGTTTCTGTATTATTTCCTTTGCGCAGTGAATTAACATATTGCCAAAATTGTGTTGGTGTATCAACTAAATTTGTAGATATTTTATCTAAGAAATCCTTATGTGCTTTATTAATATCATTTTTAATTTTTGACCTTAAAAATTTAAATTCATCATAAGCTCCACGGTTATTAAGAAATTTCCACTGCCAGTGTAATTGAGCTTTGATTTTTAAATTGTGTATGATTTCATTATTATAATATACTGGATAAATACGACGATTCGTCCTAGGTTTTTTATTCGGAATACATTGATCAAAAAATTCATAAATAGTACAGTTAAAGTATTCAAGTGAATCATCTACCTCAGGAATATTATAAATCTCTTTCCAATCAAAATTTTTAACATTGTAATGTAACGATAAGTAATTCCCTTTACTAAAATCCCAGTTTCTAGTGGTTTCTGTAACAATCGGCTCTAACGTTGGGCTCCGAGAGAAAATTTTATAAATTATACTCACGTTTAATGGAGGATGATGGCCATCAATCCTAGATAATTCCTCACCTGGATTCACGGCTGATACACAAACGTTATGCACACTCAATTCTGCATCAGTAAGAACTGCATCCAACACTCTTCCATTCTTATTCACAATGTTATTGCATTGACTCAAATTACATTCAACTAAAAAGCTATTAAAACTCAACATAACATTTTCACTACAACTATAAAAATTAAGATCGCCCATAATTAACAATCGTTCACTGTTAAGTTTCTTATATATACTAGACACATTATTGAACCAATTCAAATACATATTATCTGAGGCAGAAGGTGGAATATACGCAACACAAACATAAATAAAATGTCCATGTAACTGAAATCGCGCCCATAAGTCCTCTACCTCTTGACTTTCATATTCGGGTAATCGTAAAAGCGTTAAAGGTGCCTTAGCCAACAACATCACGCCACCACCAGCACGCCCACGATCTCTTCGAGCAACAGACCAGTCACCAGCAATGATTTCTGAGTCTTCTACAGATTTATCGAGATTAGTTTCCGTTATAGCAATCAGATTAATGTTCATAGTAGTAACCAAATTCGTCCTCCAGTCATATAACTTAGTTTTGAGCCCTCTTACATTCTGATAGTATGCATTAAAAGTTATCTTTTTGCCGTCTCTACGTTGTAATTTATTAGGATTCTTTCTTTTCGAATTTACCACGAAAAAGAGACTTCCAAGGTTTAATGCATATTTCAGCAGCCCAGTTATCTTCGATCAGAACCTTACTGCTCAATTTATCAGGGACTCCAATCTTGAACGAAGCATAGTTACCACGTGACTTTAAAGCTTCCACTGAACAATTATTGGTAGCACAGATATTAGCCAAGTGCATCCGTACCTGATCTTCTGTTGTACCATACTTAACATAAAACAGATGGAAGAATTTTACTTTCTCAGATGCCTCCAAATTTGAAATTCCCGGTTTAGCCGTTCCTCTAATAATATCAGCTGATTTATAACGACGGACACTCTTACGTTTCACTTCAGTCCAGCGTGACTCTGTTCTCGGATTATTGTCGGTCGTCACCAGGGATTGATTCTTATATGATATCTCTTTATTGTCACATTGAAGATCTGGCACCTTTACAGTCTCAGGCGCCGGCTGGCAAACTGAAGCTTGTACTTGTTTACGTTTAAGTCTCTTAGACAATTTTTTCGTAATAGCAGGCTTTGGTGCCGGCTCTGGATCTGATATACTAGGTAAAGGTTTTGCACTTACGGTTGAGTTACTTTGTGGGTTTGAAATCGGTTCCTTTTCCGCAAATATTCTTTCCTCTAGAGCAGTTAACCGGTCACTAAGAATGTGAAATGAATTACTCCATAAACGCGTCAAACTATCAGTTAACTCACGTATAGCATTTCGCATCTCATGTGACATTACTTCTCTAATTATTTGTCTTATCTCAGAAGTTGAAGGAGATAAAGGGCTTAATATTTCTTCCCGGCGATGTTGTCGAAATGTTATGTTATCGACAGAATGACTGCGTTCAGTTTTATTCAAACTTTCAACCGAGTTTTGTTCAAATTCTTCAATTAATGTACGTATCGGCGTGTTATTCTGAGTATTAAGTTGATTTCCCTTGCATCCCGGACACATCCAAGAACGCTCAGGGTCAAATTCGTGGCCTCTAAAATAAGCCGAGGTCATATTTAAACAACGAAAATGGTATTTTCTCTGACAAGTTTTACATCCCAGTAACTCATTTAAATCACCAATTTTATCGTTGCATTCGTAACAATTCATTTTATAGTTCAAAATTGCCGTTAACAAATCTTCTAATTATAATAAAACTATGCAGGTAATCCAGTAATCGTATTTGTAATCTTCGTATTTGTTCAACGTTAGATCACTTCACAGCTGTGAGAAGAAGGTCGTAAGCGCCATGCAAATCACGTCTCTTACGCGTTTTTACAAAACACACAATTGGACCTCGATAGAAATGTAAAAATCCACACAACTTTCTTTAGTTTATTAATTATTCGTTATAATATTGATAATTGCGATAAGATATTATTCACTTTTAGTCTCATTCACATTCAACAAAGTTTTAACACAAATTAAACACTAATTATTAATCAGTGGATAAAGAGATAACAATTATTTCACTTATTCGATCAACGCGCACGCACTCGCGGTTGATTGTATGATTGATCATTGTGTTTCGTAAATGAAAAAGCAACGAATTTCACTCAGGATAATAATAAGCTAAAAAGAAGCTTTCTTGTTCAAGGAATTTAGATATTGGTATCGATGCAAACAAACTAACAAAAACATTTCCTCTTCATAATATTTTGGTCGGATAAGATATATAGTGGTGGTCATATAATTAAGAACGATCTGAAGTACTAGAAATTTTTATTTAAATAATGTCATACACAGAGATGTGCACCTTCTGAGAAGCAACTAGTTGTGTCATAAAATAGCCACATTAATAGAGCAACTAAGTTTAAGAATAAATAATAAAATCGCCAACAATATTTTATTCAAAAATAATTTATTTTACCAAAGCAACACATTCAAATAATAATGAAGCTGGTCAAATAATTAAGAACGATTAATTTATCTGCTCGGGAATTGTTTTGTATGACACTTTCATTTAAAAAAAATACAATAATACGTTGCGAGAAAAATTTGTAAAGCAAGTTAATACATTTTTAACTAAAATTAATATTTAATAGCATGTCCACGGCTTTTAATTACTGCTTTACACCGGCGAGGCATTGACTCTATTAATTTTTGACATTTTCCTAGAGAAATAGAGTTCCATTCTTCTAAGAAAACGTCGTACAGCTCCCTTAAATTTCGACACTGTGTATTTGAAACCTTTTTCTTTACTACGAACTACAGATTCTCTATTGGGTTTAGGTCAGGGCTCTTAGCTGGCCAGTCCAAAACAGAAACTGACTGCGCTGTTAGAAATTCCTTTACAGTGTGTGCAGTGTGCTTTGGATCATTGTCATGCTGGAATGTCCAAATAACCGGTAGAACTTCTTCAGCATAAGGTAACATTGTTTCTTCCAGTATATTTTTGTATTGGAATTGATTCATGTTACCTTCTATCAACTTTACAGGTCCAACACCATGTCCAGAAAAGCACCCCCAAACTTTCACATTTCCACCACCGTGCTTTAATGTAACTTTCGTGTACTTAGGGTCGAATTCTGTATTCGGAGGACGTCGAACATATCGTTTTCCATCGGAACATACTCTGTTTATTTTCGTTTAGTCAGAGAAAAGTACATTTTTCCACTGTCGCACAGTCCAGTTTTCATATTTTTTTTTTAGGCAAAGTTTCAACATGGGTACTTTTCTTGCTATCCGACTTTTCTTCTACCAAACGTCTTCGAATAGTGCGTGCTGCGATTGCTGAAGGGTTATTTTCGCTGAAATATTCTTTTCTCAGCCCATTGGACCCTTTAAAAGGATTTTGTTTCACCATACGGACGATGTTTCGGTCATCTTGAGGAGTTGTTTTTTCTGTCTTGGCAAACGTGGGACATCTGAAGTTGTTTGATACGTATCAAAATGCCTTATAGCGTGGAAAACCATAGTTTGAACATTGCAGATGCACTTTTTATAAGACCAATTCTTCCCGCGAAGTTTTATTATAACTTCCCTAGTAGATTTATCACAACTTTTATTTTTTTCCATTTTTTTTATGAGAAGTAATCACTTTTAATCTTTTGCAACACTTAATGGCGCCAAAATTATACAAACAACCACAACACACAACAAATCGAGTCGAGTGTTCTCTATTGAAATTTGAATAAAAGTATAAACTATTCAGCGTTCTTAATTACGTGACCAGCTAGTAAATAGGAATACTATGTTTAGAAGTAGTGTAAAAAGTTTGTCTATTAATTTTTAGGCTAATCACGTGTATTAATGACTACAGTGATTTGTTGGAAAAGTATTTCTATATCGAGAAAAATAAAAATTATTACATGAAATTAGTTATGCATCTTAGTCTGAAAAAATCTTCCCTTTGTATCAGCGTTCTTAATTATATGACCACCACTGTAGATTTAGTACTAACGAGATAAGATACCTATAGATTTCATTAAAAATACTATTACGATTGTATTTTCGATACAATAGGGTTTAAAACCGCACAGTGCAATGTTGGTTATAATCAGCATTATTTTTTTATTAATAATTCCGCAAAACTTACAATAATTTTTCATTTGGGATAAATTTTTAATTTTTACGTTTATACGTTATTTATAAATATTTCAGTTTTTTTCAAAGAAAAGAAAACGTAACAAAATAAAATAATTATTAATGTTGTTTTATTGGTAACAAGGTCGTAAAATAGTTTTCCGCATAATGCAGTAGGTAATACTAGTTAGTAGTTACATACTTACTTAGATTATTATTGGTTACAGCGTCTTACGTACACATAGTTTTACACTTAACATTTTTGTAAATAACTAATGGAATTTTAAACATTGTTAAGTTATGAGGGTACTTACTACTTACCATTGTAAAATAATTAATAAATATATCACGTTGTAGAAGAATTGATGTAGCCACATCTTTATCTGAAACAAAATAAATAAGATTTGATGAATTAAATCAGTAAAATTTTTTAATTTTTTACTTGTACCATACTCTACGTCTTCGCTTACTATACACAAAAATAATAATTTATAAAACATACATATCAACTTTATTTATAACTAGGTACTTAAGTAATAGGCATAACTATATTATGTATTCTAAAAATAATAAATAAATTTTTCAAAATAAAATATGAAAAAAATAATTAGGTAAATAGTAAATAGGTACCTAACTAATGACAATAACAAACTCAGATGAAGAATTTTTTTAAGTAAATCTGAGTTTATAACAAATTATAAGTAGTAAGTATTATAATTTTAAGCAATAACGATTACGTATATCAAAATATTATATCAATATACCTAAGTTATAAAATTTGCATGATTTATAGGTAATGACCTCATTTATAAAAACATCGATTTAAAAAAAATTATCATTACAACAATAAGTAGGTAACATTTTCAATTATAAGTTCGAAAACTATCTATAAAAGTTAAAAACGTTCGGCTTGATTATTAACTAATACAATGTATCGACGTATCGCGTAACAAACTTTCGTACTTACAAAATATAATAGATTCTGTGCGCGTCCACTCAACCTCGCGATTATTGATACAGTGACAATACAAGACGGCTGACGGAAAAATGCGGATAACAGGCAAAACTCAAAACTCGCCACTGGGACAAATAATTCCTTCCCGCGCTGCTTTATATTCTAATTTTGAAAACAAGTTTACTTTTTATTTTATTTTTTTTAAATTGATTACGTGCCTATAAATAACCATAATTTAGATCACATTTAGATACACAAAAACGTTGGTTTAATGAAGGTTTAATACTCTAAGACAAAAAACAGTAAACAAACTCCATGCTGGTTTTATTTTCACTTAATTTTAGTCCTATTTTTTAATTATATAAAACTGAGACATTGCTACCCAATAGTGATTAAAAATATTTTCAAAATGTTATTATGGATCGTTAAATAAATATTTTCACAATATAATATGATTGAGACTTTTGATTATTAAGTACCAAAAAATTGTGATGTTTTACTACAAAGTATGTAACTAACAATAGGTCTTAATGTTTTAATAATAATATAATATTTGTATGTTTTTCTATGTGTTTTAGTTCAGCCAAAATTTTTCCGAACGTAGCCTTATTTAATGACATCAATTATTAATACCTTGACAATTGACAGTTGACGCATGACATTTGTCTGCATCGAGAAATCGATTGAAAGTGAAGAAATGAAAATATGGAATGAAAACAAAGAATATTTAACTAGTATAAATAATTTTTTACTTACCGTTATCAGTTTATAATCAAATAAATATGGATCCTGCTCTGTTGCGGGAGCGTGAGGCGTTCAGAAAAAAAGCACTTGCGACACCGAGGTATGTTACATACTTGTTGAATGTTCGTAGCCTACTAACTATATGATTTATACATTGTCCAGCACTCAGGGCAACTTTCGCCCGTCTCACTCCCACCTACTGTGCAATTATAATTAAATCCTATTAAACTTCTCAATTTTGCTGAATTTAGGAGGTGATTGTAGTAAATTTACACATTACTTACAATTGAGAACATCCTCATTCATGTTTTAAATAATTGTTGTAGTAGTAAGTCCTAATATAATGGAAAAGTGAAGTCCTGAGCCTAGTTTCCTATTTCATTTTGTACACATTCCATCTCCAACATTATAAACTAAATTTATTGAAGCTATCTTAACTGAACTATGATCATTAAAACCTTATGTTTAAATATTTCAGTGTTGAAAAGAAGAAGAAAGATGAGTCCGCTTACAAAGATGACAGCAAAAAGAAGTCTAAATCTTCCAGCTCCTCAGCTAATGCTGCACCTAAGTTGGATGCATCCAAGTAAGTAACAAATGTCATAATACTTGAATAATCTGAATATATATAAATCTCGTGTCACAATGTTTGTCCTCAATGGACTCCTCAACCACTTAACCGATTATAATAAAATTCACACACCATGTGCAGTTCGATCAAACTTGAGAGATAGGATAGGTTAAACATGTAGGTACCGCGGGCGAAGCCGAATTTTAAAGAAATTTATAAATATAAACATATATTTTGCTATCTAATGAAATCAGTAAAGCACAGTTTCTACATAAAAGATCAGCACATAATAATCTTATACAACAAGAAAAAAATTAATTATAAAGCAATTAATAACTTATAAAGCATTTTTCAATATACCTTCCAAATATTTACTTACAAGAAAAAATATAAATACTAATTCAATATTACAGCTACAAAACCATGGCAGGCAGCTCCTCCTACAGATTTGGAGTGCTTGCCAGGATTGTACGGCACATGAAGGCGAGGCACCAGGAAGGGGACGATCATCCGCTGTCTTTGGACGAGATTCTTGATGAAACTAATCAGTTGGATGTAGGAAATAAGATTAAACAGGTAAATCATACAGAAACAGCAACTGAATATAGGTCTCCTCCATTAGAAAAAAACATTTCATATTAGTTTAGTGTAACAGTTTTTGATTTTAATTTTATTAATAATAATATAATAATATACTAAATAGTTAGTGCATGTTATAAGAATTCTGGTTCCTTTCATTTGTAAGGCACATAAATATAAACTAGCCTAACTGCTAATTCAAACTATTATTTATCTCAATGCCAAAATTCGCTTGAAACAGATTGTACATTACATTTATAGACATACATTTTTGTGTGATAGAGAAAGAAACATCTATTTATCCTTTATCACAAACTTTCACTTTTAAAAAAGTACATAGTAGGATAAAAAAGAGAAAGTTGTAATTACAACTAATTATTATTATTTCAGTGGCTGCAAACAGAAGCACTGCAAAACAACCCCAAAATAGAATGTTCTCTTGATGGAAAGTACATATTCAAGCCTGTGTTTAAAATTAAAGATAAGAAATCATTGCTGAGGTAAGAAAGTATTTTTGCCTATAGCTTCAAATATAAAAAATACATTATAGAATTTAAATAACCTTTCCCAAATAAGATAAATATGCATGCTATAACAAATATTACATCTTCTCTTAGAAAATTTATTTATTTTAATATGTTCTCTTAGAAAATTTATTTAATTTATATATCAACAGGTTATTGAAACAACATGATCTCAAAGGACTTGGTGGAATATTCTTAGAAGATGTACAGGAATCTTTACCTCATTGTGAAAGAGCTCTCAAGAATTTGGCACAAGAAATATTGTACATAACAAGGCCTACGGATAAAAAGAAAATATTGTTCTATAATGATAAGACTGCTAATTTTGATGTGAGTACCATTTTGTGAGCATAATTATAATTTGAATGTATATTTTGTTTAGTTAGTTGCAATAGAAAAAATAATATCGAATAGTTTATTCTACATAGTTCTCTAGTTTTTGTCTAATTTCATAGAGTATTAAGATTTCTATAATATCTTACCACTTCAATGGCTGCTTTTAAAATAATATTCAACATTAACATTACATATTTTTTATGCTCAGAATATTAACATACTGATTTTTTTGTATTCAGGTTGATGAAGAATTTGTTAAATTATGGCGAGCCACAGCAGTAGATGCCATGGATGACGCAAAAATTGAAGAATATTTGGAGAAACAAGGAATTAAATCTATGCAAGATCATGGCCCAAGAAAACCTGTTGTGCCCAAAAGGAAAAAGGTTTCGCAAAAGCGGCGTCAATTTAAAAAGCCTAGAGATAATGAACATTTGGCAGATGTATTGGAAACTTATGATGACAATACTTTAACACAGAAGGGGGTTTCTATTAAATAAGTAATACAATACAAAACTTGTTTTTTTATTTTAGTAATTATAAGATATTCCTTCTGTTAGAGGATTTCAATTATGGTGATTTTTCAGTTCCTTTAGCATAGCTCAATACTATTCATATAGATATTTTCCATTAATTGGGACATGAATACTTTAAAATTTCAATTAATGCAGTGTAACCAATAAAATCGAACGAATTTCATAATTTAATACATATAATTTTATACATGCTTTTCAAAGATAAAATTCAAGCAATTGAACGGCTGCAAAAAAACAAATCGAACACACTTCTGCTATAAGTATCGAGTGAGTATCGATATGAGGTATCAATCCTAACGAAACAAATCCTAATAGCAAGAAGCATCATCTAATCCTAATAGCAAAAGTTTGACATTACTCTATGCAGAAAAGCCTTTGCGCTATCTATTTTAGAAACTAAAAAGAACATTAGATGTCGATGTCAATGTCAACAGTCAACGTCATTTTTTGTTGTACCTAATGGATTCCTTAGTCATTGTATTGAATGTAAATAAATATTTGATTCTATTTTAATAGAAATTAACAATTATTTTAAAACATAAACATGGCCAAAAATCTACGATACTCCTTGTCCTGGAGTGAACATTTAAGTAATATTTCTAGTGGTTTGAGTTCTTTACAGCAGGTAAATATTGTTATAGTTTAATTCATCGTTAAAGTATATTTATATCGAAAAAGCTAGCACTAGAGCATAAACAATGAATAATTATGAATTAAAATACTTAAACATTCAGCATATTGTTTCTGTAATAGATTAAATTTTGCAAAATGTTGAATTTTTCAATATTTATATCTGTACATTGTGCAAATTTTCTTCCTAGAATGTCAGTATAAACTGTATAACTTTATACACTATAACAATAATTATACATATCATTTTAATTTCTGAACACATATTTTCATTTAATATACAATTTCCTTACTATACCTTAATTTTCTAAGAATGAAGAATTTGTTGATATGACATTGGCAGCCGATGGACACTTTGTCAAGGTACACAAGGTAATAATGGCCCTTGCTAGTCCATATCTGAAGGAAATAATCTCATCCACTAAATGTGAACATCCAGTCATATTTTTAAATGTAAGTCATAGCTATTTTTATATTTCAGTGCCTTCATAGCTTATATTCCTAGTGTAGGCCATTAAAATCAGTTAGCCTGGCAGAACACAGAAGACTGATCATTTACTTTTCTGTCAATAAAATCTATAAGTGAAACTAATATTAATGCCCCAACTTCCCATGATTCTTACTTGTAATTTTGTTACCTTATTATAAGTAAAATATTTCACTAAGAAATTAATTGCACATATATAATTAATTATTAATATATAAGAAAAAAATATCAATATAACTTTGGTTTATTATTTCAGAAAATTAGTTATACAATATTAAGCTCAATACTGGAATATGTCTACACAGGAGAAGTTTATGTGCATTTTGAGAATATAAATGAATTTATAGTTGCTGCCAAAGATCTACATATAAGAGGATTACAAGATGTGGTAATGGGACTTTCTATCATATTTTTGTGATAACTAAAAAAAGCTTCATATATTGTTCAAGAGTTACTAGGTCATAATGGCCTTTCACTGCAATTAAAGTGCTTGAGAACCAAATTGAATTTAAATATTTCTGCACTTTATCAGCAGTCCAATAAATAACAACTTAGTGAAAAAAAAAACATATTAAAAGCCATAAAATATTTTGTGTATGTCTCAAATATATTTAAATTGCATTACTACATAATTTAATGTAAGCATCCCTATACATAACATTAAAAATATAAATTATAGTTTAAATTTTTTGAAAAGACCAATATTTCTTACAGAACATTGTAAACCCAATACCAACAAGCAATGAGCCATGTCCATTAGATTCGACACATCACAGTGTTGAGGCAGACTGTATTATAACATTAGACAATAGTCAAACGGAAGTTATTGATGACGATTTGGAAATGTAAGTTTTTTTTATCTTTATTAATAAATTAACAAGGGTTTGATCAGACTTGATCATGCCATCCTCATTGGCATTACAAAAAATAACTCTATCTATGCTTAATAAACTGTAAGTTTTTTTCTGGTCACTATGCACATGTGTATGTCTTTGATATCTTCTAAATGGATGCACCAATTTGGATATTTTCCGTGTTCAAATTCACATCTTGATTCAATATTTTATTTAGAGGACAACATGATGTACGGGAGCAACGATTATTATTATATTATTTGTAAATTATCACTCTTTTAATATCAAGCAATAGGCTACCTACCTAATATTAATTACTTATTTTTTACAGCAATGATTCATACAACGTAAATGATAGTGTTAAGGGTATTAAGGCAGAAAATAGAACAGATGTTGACAACAAAGACACAAGCCAATGTGAGTATTTTATCACTTTATAAATGAACTATCTAAACAATAAGTAAAAAGACGTGTGGCACTCGGGGACCGCCGCGGTAAAGCTATTGCATGCTATGCCTTCAAGCCACACCTCCGTGCCCGTCGGAGTGGGGAGCGTGAGGTTTTTTCGTTACGGAATTTCTGGATTCAGTCCCCGCGCTCAAGGCCCGCGATAGAAGCTATGCAATAGCTTAAAAATTTCTCATTGTATTTTTATTCAATTCCTTAAAGAGGACTGAACACTTTCAGTTTAGTTGTCACTCAAGGGCTAAGCTTTGTAAAGGAATGATTAAGCTTTATGTCAATTTTATTCAATTTAATCCAAACAAGGTCCTAAAAAAACGATTTATTGGAATGGTTAATAGCAATTTTTAAATAATTATTTGTTAAATTTCATTATTTTGAAATTGTTTTACAGGCATACCAACATTACACTACACAGTATCGAATCGTGGATCTTTACAAATGATTCTCAATAACTTTATGTATTATTTAAAACATACAAATAAGGATAACTCGCGACAATGGCGATGCGTGGACTATTTAAATAACAGAAAGTGCCCTGCATTAATATTTACTAAAGGCGATGTTGTTGTACAAAGGTACAGTTAGTTACTTTTTTTTTTAAATAATTCCTATAATTATTTTTGGAAATATCCTTTTATATCTTCCAAAAAAAGTTTTATTCTATCATTGCATCTTATCGACTTGACGTAATTTACCTATACAATATAGCAATAAACTCTATTCATATTTTATTACAATTTGTCCCATCTAATCCAATGAGATATTAGATTTCACTATATAAATAATGAATTGTTTTCACAAGTCATACCGTAAAATACTTATAATTAAATATAAAATAATATAATTACAGGATAGCAGCACATAACCACGCTATACATAATGATAAAATATTTAAGAAATTTAGATCTGGAACAGTTTTTGCAGCAATAAAGGATGCCATGGATAAAGGTCTTAATGTTTCTAAAGCAAGCAAAGAAGATCCTTTAAATAGTGAATAAACAATTATACTGATTAATTATATGGTTTCATTTTCTTCGTCTTTTAAATAAAAATTTTAATAGAAATTGTGTGAGTGATAAAAGAAACAACTTTAATATACAAAATAAAATTTAATGGACCTGATACAACATTTATAAATATATGTAACAACAATGAAAACATTTATAACAGTTATGTATTTGAGCAAACTCATATTTCAGCAGCATATTGCTAAGTTTCGATAAAATTTACACTTAATATAAATATAAAAACAGCAATGTAAATGGAATGTCATTAACATGATTTAGATCTTTCTTGAGTATTCAAGTATAACCCTCAAAAAAATATAACACTTATCTAGTTTTTACTTAATA
>CAJQZM010037011.1:6395-22318 GCA_907164665.1 Colias nastes | reverse complement strand
CTTGTGATAACAGTACATGGCAGGCTCCGCGCTGCATGTAGTTCCAGTTGTTGTGGGTAGCTTCAAGCTCCTTGTAGTCACAGTACATATGAGGCTCCGCGCTGTATGTAGTTCCAGATTTTGTGCGAAGCATTGCGCTTGATGTGACTACAGTACATGTCAGGCTCCGCGCTGCATGTAGTTCCAGTATTTGTTCAGAGCTCTACACTTACAATATAATACACACACACACAATACATTCAAAGCTTCGCCTTTAGGCGACAGTAGCAGTTGTTGATATCACCGATGATGACGATGATGAGTAATAATTTGAGAGTCGGTGTGTAAAGTTACAAACCGGGAAGGGAAAAGAGTTTGAATACAACAAATGAAATAACAACGCAGTAAGTAATTTGCAAAATTACTTGTCGAATTGTTCGCGCGAGAACGCGCTCGTTGTCAGAATGGCCGTGTGAGAGAATCATAACAGAGTAGTTGTTATGTGGCTATACCTTCCTATTATAATGTACTCTATTGTGTACAACATAATGTCGATATTGAATTGATATGAAATGCATGGGTTTACGGGCCATGCTATGGTTTATATTCCTTGAGTCAGTAGCTCGATGATATAGTCTCGGTACTACCATCGACCGCGCAAGGTGTGCACACTGAGTCATTATTTAATATAATTTCACATATCTACCTAATTATAATTAATTATGGAGAGTTATTTAAATTCTCCGACAAATATATACTGTGTTGGTACAGTAAGTATACCAGTATTCTTAAAGAGATCTCTTAGTGAGTCCCGAGCACGTAAATTATATATAGAGCGAATGGCTCTTTTCTGTAAGATAAATATAGTTTCTATATCTGCAGCCCTGCCCCACAGTAGAATTCCATAGGACATAATGCTATGAAAGTAGCTGAAATAGACCAATCTAGCCGTATCTTCATCGGTGAGATGCCTTATTTTTCGGACTGCATATGCAGCTGAACTGAGCTTACCTGCAGCGGTGTTGACATGGGCTCCCCACTGTAGTTTCTCGTCCAATGTTAACCCTAGAAATACAGTAGACTCTGTAGGATGCAATACCTCCCCATTCAAGGTAATATCTCTGTTCAACTTTTTTATGTTAGGAAGTAAAAATTCAACACAAGTGGTTTTTTTGGCATTTAATAATAAATTATTGGCAGTAAACCATTCAGATATGTGTAAAAGAGCACTGTTCACTTCGTCAACATTTGGGTCATGCCTATCCACATTAAAAATTAATGAGGTATCATCTGCAAACAGAACTATTTCACACCTATCCTGCAAATAATAGGGAAGATCATTGATATATACCAAGAACAAGAAGGGACCTAAAATTGATCCCTGTGGAACACCAATGTTAATTGAAGCACCGCTAGAACGTTCTCCATCAACAACTACAGTCTGTATCCTATCATGCAGGTATGACGCTATGAGGTTCTGGGCTTTTCCTTTAATTCCATAGTGATTAAGTTTACGCAATAAAGTACAATGTTCAACGCAGTCAAATGCCTTGGAGAGGTCACAAAATATCCCCAGAGCATTTTTTGAGTTTTCCCATGCTTTATATATATGTGTTAGAAGTGCAACTCCAGCATCTGTGGTTGAGCGCCCCTTTGTGAAACCAAATTGTTTGGTGTGAAGTAAATCATTAGATGCAAAATGACTAGTCAATTGGTTTAATATTAACTTCTCGAATACCTTACTTAATGTTGGTAAAATAGAGATAGGTCTATAATTGTTACAGTCTTCTTGATCGCCCTTCTTAAATAGAGGTATAACTTTACTAAGCTTTAGTAAATTAGGAAATGTACCATAGTCACAACATTTATTAAATATAAAAGCTAAATTTATCGCTATATTTTCTATTATATTATTAACTAAATTTACGGACATTCCCCAAAGATCACAAGTATTTTTTAGATTAAGCGTCTTAAAGGCAGTAACAATATCATTAGCAGTTACGTGTCGCAATTCAAATAATGTACTGCACCCCGCAACATGGTCCCTCAAAAAGGTTTCTGCAAGTGCTGAAGACGAATTTAAACTATTAGTAATAGTAGCAGGGACACTACTGAAGAATTCTTCAAAAGCAAGCGCAACATCAGCACTTTTGTCAATAACCCCTGTCATTATTTACAAGTTTTATGGTGTTACTTGATTTGCTTTTACCCATTTCACCATTTATAATAGACCAAACTGTTTTAACTTTATTACCAGAGTCGCGTATTTTATCTTTGATATACAAACGCTTTGCAGTAAAACAAACTTTTTTAAAAATTTTTGAGTAATTTCTAACATAACTAAGAAAAGATGGGTCTTTATTATATTGCTTCATACCGTATAACTCATAAAGAATGTTCCTACACCTATGTATACTAGCTGTCGCCCATTTACTAAATGGTAAATCCTTGGTAATATTTAAAGATTTAACTTTAAATATTTTTTCAAATTCATTATGTACTAAATTAAAAAGATTTTTAAACATTTCACAAGGATTATTAGGAAAGGATTGATCATTTAGTACGGGCAGGTTTTTGTTAATATTATTCCTAAATTTATTAATGCCTTTTTAGTAATAGGCCTAACATTAATTCTTTTAAATGTAGGTATGCAATCCCATTCAAAAACTACTTTCTGGCCACAGTGATCCGAAGTCAATGTATTGATAATATTTTTCTCTAAACAGTTGCAGTCACAGTATATATTATCAATACAGGTTGCAGAAGTAGGTGTAATTCGTGTGGGTTCGTTAAAAAGTTTATATAGATTAAATGACTGAAATAAATTAACAATTCGTGTAGCCGTTTGTGTTTGTAAAAGTAAATCAATATTAAAATCACCACATACTATAACTTTTTTTTTACTCCTGCTTAGACGCTTTAATATTTCTTCCATGACTGTCTCAAACATATTATAGTCACTGGAAGGGGGTCTATAAACGCAAACAATAATATAACGCTCCAGCTCAACACAGGACAGTTCAATGGTCCGTTCTACAGAAAGACTAACAATGTCAGTTCTTTACATTTTACACTATCATGTACAAAAATAACAGAACCTCCGTGAATAGCCTGTGTCCTAAAGTATATACTTTTTACTTTGTAATTTTCAATATTTACTAACGACTGACATTGTTTAAGCCAATGTTCTGTTACACAAAATATTTTAATATTTTTATCATTCAGAAACAATTCTATTTCTAACAGTTTGCTAGCCAAGCCTTGAATATTTTGATGCACAATGGAAAAAGACTGCTTAGCTGTTGTCTTATATACTAGTTTAAATCTAGCTTAGGGCTAGATTGTCTGTCAACACTTAACCTAGGTTGATGTATATAATAACTACTACATAAAATTATAGTAGATTGATGGTCTGATACCGAACATGTACCAGACTGGTTAATATTATATGCTATTAACATAGCAAGTTCTCGCTTATATCTATATGGCAGATACACTGTATTCTTTGTCAAAGTAAAAGATTTAATACATAAGTTAATGTTAAAGTAAATAAATGCATCACGATGATGATTTGTTAGGTTATACAATTTTAAATTCATATTATGAATTAATCTATTTTGTTCTTGTGTTAAACCAGGTAGGTATGGCAATGTACACAACATAAATTTACATTTAGTCTTACTACTAATATCTAACATTTTTTTAAATCCTACATCAATATCCTTATTATTTATATTTAAACTGTCCCCATATAATATAATTACAATATTATTCTTATTAAAGCTGAAATGATCCAATGATTTGATTATATATTTAAATGAACTGTTAGGCGTACAAACATTAGTAACTTTAAGCCCTAAATTGTTAAGCATAGCGCCAAATCCCTGACCAATATTATCTGACAACACAATCAATTCCTGCTTTGAAAGGTGTTTAGTATTACTGGTTGAATTTGTGGTATTGGGTTTACCACTATGTATGTCTGTGTAGTCAGACTTATGGGGCGACGGTTGCTCATTGTCACTGTTTGAACACTGACATACATATTTATTGGTCAGCGACTCAAAAAGATCCATATTCTCATTACTCAACTTAATTAGGTCATCTGCCTGTTGTATATGCTCGTTAATTTGCATTTGGGCAGAAGAATATTTCTGGTTCACATCATTTAACATTTGACTTAAGGAGTCTATCTTCTCCTTAAGTTCAGTTGTTTCTACATCATACAAGATTTTATAATATTCTAGATCCCTATGATATTTATCTAATTCCTGAACCAGGTTTTTGTTGGCTTTCTCTAATTGAACTACATTTTTTGAAGAACTCTTTCTAACAATTGATTGCGTACGCTTGATGAACTTACTTAATCTAAGATATTTTTTTAACTTGTTATGCGAAGAGAAATTGATTTTTTTAAAGTTTACAGAACCACTTAACTGTCCACATTCAACAAATTCATCATGAAGACTACTTGGTGTGTTGCATTGCCGCTCGAGATTGTTCTCTTCCACTTCCATTAAGCTACATTCCAACTCCGCGATACGGCTGAGAGCCTTTTCATGGTCACTAGAGCACTGCTGGAAGCTGTCCACAACGTCTTGTAGGGCTTTGCACTTGTCTTCACTATTAATATATTTCATATGTAGTTCAGCCAGCTCGGCTTTTAGAAGAGAGTTCTTGTTTATAATTTCTTGAATCTCTGATTCACTTTCATCCCGCTCTTGTATGAGTTTTTCACATAAGGATTGTGAAGCTTTTAAATCATGGAGTGTAGCTTTTAATTTATTCTCCATGTCCTTAGCTACTGCCTTGCGGGTCAGCATGTTGTACTTTTAAGTTGCTGAAACAGATGAAAGGAAATGTATGAGATAATTGTTCCTGAATACTATTATGATAGAACTGAATGTTGATATTAAGTGATTAACGGTATGATGTAGTAAAGAGTAAAGAATAATATTGTCTGGGGCGATAAGTTTTTGTCTTCTAAATTGCTTCCAACTTGTCAAGCAAAGTGAGACGGTAACTTTTGTGCCAATGTATTAATTGTGACGTAGCTCATTAAATATGAGCGGTGTTAGTATTAGAAATGAATGTAGGTGTCGTTTATCATTAAATATGAAATTATAAAACTAGTACTCCCCTGGTTTATTGGAGAAGATGTTTGAATTCGGTTAACCGTTGACACGTTGACCTCCGCGTTAAACAAAACGTTGCATAGATCACATATAAGGTGTGTTTCACAATTATTTTCACTTTTACATCAATAAAATAGTTAATTATTACTAATATATACTATTTTAGCACTAATTAATTAATTTTAATTAATTTTATAATTTCAGCTATAAGTAATATTAGTATTTGAATTTTCCAAAAATGTTTACAAAAACAAGAATATAACAAAAGAATGTTATTAATAATCTTATAATCGATTTAATTTCGGAAATTTCTGTAGACTTATAAAGATCGCTCAAAATAGCTAAGTTGAATTGAAAATCCAATAATTTCACACAAACAGGTCTTAGATATTCCACGAAATATTAAACTGTTATTTATATACTCGACATAATATAAAAGGATTGACCTTACAACCCTACTTGTGTTAGCGGCACGTGTAAGTGTTATAATAAGAAAAGTTAGCTTGTATTGACGTAATCATCTTACTACAAAGGGTAGTTACGATGTATTGAAGTTTTTATTTTCTTTTAGATTTAATTAAAAAGACGGAAAAAAATTGTGAATGTATCTAAATTCTAAATGTTGATGTGTAGTTTACTTAACTTGTAAACTGTGGAAAAAAACTTCACTGTGTAATATATTAGTGATCACTTTCCAACCGCATCTAATTATATATATACCTTCATTTATTCATTTCTGTACTATAAAGCGTATTCAATATTCATTAACTTAATCTCATAAAATAAACGAGAAAAGACTTAAAACTATTAATGTTTGATCACATCGCAATACTACGGCGAACGTTTAACAATTGTATAGCTTAAGTATTACGAAGACGTAGTATGATGGTATTAATGCACATGAAGATAGCTATTAAGCGGACACACAGAGCGAGCAGCCTCGCGAATTTCTGCGCGAGGCAGCTTGGTCTACGTGGACGTTGCAGAAAATTACAGCACACGTTATCATCTTCATGTTCCCACTTCCACACACAAAGGCTTCCTATGAGGGTACAGGCCATAATCCACTACGCGGGCCAAGTACGGGTTGGAAGATATCACATGTCGTCGAACTTTTGATTCTTCGACATGTCGGTTTCCTCACCATATTTTTCTTTACCGTTTAGCAGTGGTGATGTTATCATCAACATGCGCTGATAAATTGAAAAATCTATTTATATCCAGCATGTTCGCCTGGTCTCGAACCTTCGACTTATTGAAGTCCGAAGTTCACACCTGCCTGCAAGTTACAGTTACAGCACATGTCATTTGTAAACAATTCCTTCGCGAGGCTGCTCGCTCTGTGAAGACCCTATTCTCTTATAATGTAACATCTTGCTTTATAACGTTGCGTTGAATTAGGTCACCAGAAAG
The DNA here is from genome assembly GCA_907164665.1 of Colias nastes. Taxonomy (NCBI): domain Eukaryota; kingdom Metazoa; phylum Arthropoda; class Insecta; order Lepidoptera; family Pieridae; genus Colias; species Colias nastes. The sequence continues at coordinate 15,791 of CAJQZM010037011.1, read as the reverse complement.
TCTGAATTGTTTTAATTGTGCAAACTGTCTTTTAAAGTAAATGCTATACTACTATGATATACTTTGACATTTTTGACTTTGGACATTTAAACTTTTGCTAGGTTGATGACTTTAAAATAATACTTTGTAATATCTGTCAATAATAAATTAAAGCATTTATTTAGTGTTTATTTTCATAGTTAAATAAAAGATAATTCTGTGAAGTTTTTGATTTGGCTCACGACACACCTCACTCACGCATGCACTCACTCACTCACATAAATCAAACTTTAATTTATTGTAAAATGTATGAAATAAATTAAACCTCGTTATCGACGTATTGTAAACATAATTACACTAGTCGATCATATTATGTAATAATATATCATAATATTATAGTATAGCTGTGAAGTTGTCGTAAAAAATATATATTAAATAAACTAACCCAAACACGTGCCGAGTCTTCAAGATTATACATACAACTATTACGTAGATTGTATCGAACAAAGCAACATCCGTCTATCGTCGATGATGCAAGCACAATTCACGACCTGAATCACATTCCATGTAATGTGAGAGCTACATTCCGTTTCAGCGCGAAAATTCAAAAGAATTTCACAACAATATCGAATTAATCTTGTTGAAACACTTGTATTGGGGTTCTGTAGAAGTGCTGGATAGTTTTGTATTCGTTCATCATGTTTTCTAGAATTATAGACAGGCAGAGAAATGGTAAGAATAATCTACACTAATATTATAAAGAGGAAAGATTTGATTATTTGAATTGAATAGGCTCCGTAACTGCTGGACCTATTTAAAAAATATTTTACCATTAGAATCCTACATTATACGTTATCAATGTAGGCTATAATTATCTTATATTATAATATAATATATTTTTTTTAACGTATATGGACAGAAAGCTTGGTATAATAATTTAATTACTTTCATTTGACACTCTTCTTTGTATTAACTATACGTATATATTCATTATTATATAAACATCTAGAAGAATCTTATTTTACAGGGAATATAAGTGAGGAGAATAAGAGTTTTCTCAATATGTTTTGTTTTTTTATTTACATAAATAATTTAGATCGCGATTCTTGAAATCGCCTCGGGGAAGCTTTTGCCAAACATTGGGATACGACGGGCTAATACAATACAATATTACACTAATACTAGCGGCCCGCCCCGGCTTCGCCCGTGGTACATATGAAAAATAGATGTTGGCCGATTCTCAGACTTACCCGATATGCACAGAAAATTTCATGAGAATCGGTCCACCCGTTTCGGAGGAGTATGCAGACTAACATTGTGACACGAGAATTTTATATATAAGATTATAAAAGACTACTTTTTTCGTGTACTCCTAAAAAGCTACATTATAGGTAATATTATAATGAGACATAGGGTAGATTTTTGTAGTTTATTATCATGGTTCAAGGCGAGAATCTAGTAAATTATACTATGTATAAATATTTATATTACACTCAATATGTTTAAAAAATATCTAGAACAGGTAGGAAATTACTAAATTAGAATTTTGGTGATATGTAGCAATGACTGATATGTTTCCACTCCTACTTATTCATATTTGTTGAAAATTATTCTCAGAGGAAATAATCCAAAGTGTCTTGGCTCGGATATAAATTACCTACACGTGTAAAATATGCGAAATTTAATACTTTATTTCAGGATGCAAACTTAATATTATAATACGTAATTATGTTATAATAAATATGTAATGTCTAATGCCAAATAATGTTATTTTTGAATGTTTTTAGAGGATTTCTTGGAATTAACTATTCGTAGCATTAGGAATTTATGTAAAATGTTTTTTAAAGCTATTTAACCCGTGACGCGTCCTATGTACAGACGGTTAATCGTAACTCAAAATGGTACTGTAGCGTCCTGCGTAACAACGACTGTTCATAACGCGGCCAATGACTTTGAAGGTCACCTGTAGTTCTTACAAGTGAATGTTTCCAGTATAAAAAATATTTCTCTATGCCTTAAACATTTATAATTCGAATCGACACGACTCCGAGACAGGCAATAGAGACCAAAACCACAAAATAAAAAAAAAAAGTGAATCATTGATTGAGTTGCGTCATCGGCCATAGTTTGTGACATTTGTCTTGTTCAACGAATATTTGGATTGTGAATTATGCCGAGAGGACTAATTAGATGAGTGATAATTGAGACGTATATTACTGGAAATTTTACGTAGAATACGTTTATGATATTGGTTTTAGGGATATTTGAAGAATACTCAGTGAAAAAGTGTCTCAACTTTTCAGTGCGGAAGACGCAAAATGGCGCTTTTTTTCTTGTTTGTGAATAATGGAGATTTGTTATTATTCATAGTGAAATACGTTGTGTTAAATGTGTGAAAATATAAGTGAATGTATTTGGCAATCGTGTAGTGATATGAAAACGTGAATATGATCATTTGATGACTCAGCATTATCATGTAAGTGTTAGTATGTAAGCAATTAAAATTAAAACAAAAGAAAATCAATTTTTTATAATTTTATAGAAAAAATATATCGTCATGATTACATTTTTATGCTATAACTAGTTTCTTCCTCTTTCCAAAAATATATCATACATGGCATATAATTATAGAACAATAGGGTAAATAAAATTTTCAAACTCGGTAGTCATAAAAAAGCTAGATTTCGTGAACTCCCTTGACACTATCGGGATCGGTGCCGGCTGTGCGCCGGACGCGTAACGGGTTAATTGTGTAGTTTCTAAAATATATATAAAATGGAATATGTATATATAAAAATGAAACATTTATTTATTCAATTAGACTTTTGCTAGAAGCACTTTTAAATCATCATAACAGTTTTAACATTTACCACCGATTCGGAAAGCAGTATCTATGAATAAGACCCGGCAAGAAACTACATAGTTGCTCTTTTAAAAATAAATTTAAAAGTTATATTATGCATAATATATAGTTTTTACAGCTCATAATTTCCTTATTAATTATTAATAACCATTGTTGTATCTTACATCATCAAATTGTTCACAGAATATAATAAAATTATTCCGGCCTGCCTCTTAATACCTTGAGAAATTCCCTTCTAAAATATTTTCACGGTAAACATTCTAAGTACTTAATAACCTTATCGTAAATTTTAATATCGATAACGTATAGATAGACCTTTATAGGCCAAGAGCTATACAATTATTTATGGTTTTTAATGCTGGAATATCTTATACGATCTTTTTTCCACTAAATACATATTATAATGTTATATTACAAATGAAACAAAAAAGATTTCTTTTCGTAGAATTAATTTATCCTTACAAGAATGTAATAATTATGCGAAACTGTGCTTATTTTTTCTATTTTCGATCATTTTATCTAGCAATTTTATAGTATAGTTTTATGAAATAGTTAAGAGAGCCTACAGGGTGATATACCTAGGTTATAATAACCGCCATGTAACAACTCGTTCCCATAATTTTCTGTGACCATGCGGTCGAAGCCGCGGTCAACAGCTAATCATAACTGATTACTACACCAATTAAAAAGGTAATTCCTACTACTTAAAAGATTAAATGATACAGTACAAAAACAATACTCCAATAATCTTACCAAATATATTTATTATGTAAATTTTATATTATTGTGTTTGTGTTATACCTATATTATGTTAATACTTATATTATATATTTATGCTCTGCCCTACTCCTTTCCTTTAATTTAATTTCTCTCCTTACGTCTGGTTGTCTGGAAGAAATCGCTGCATAGCGATAAGACCGCCAATTTTTTGAATGTATTCCTAGGTTAAGTTTTATTGTAACTTTCAATAGCAAGCAATAAAGAATTAATAAATAAATAAATAAATAAATATCACTTCAAACTCAATTTACGCAAAAGCCGCGCCAAATCCTAAACGTGTTCAATTTTCATCTAAATCCATTACCCGTTGAAATATAAGGCGGTAAATAAACGTAGCGCCATCGCTCGCCAATGTATGGTAAATCTATACCAATAATTAAATCGGAGTGTCTGTGTGTAAAATTGAAATAACTGATTTTTACTAAATGTATATGAAAGTATACACTATACATATACCAAAATATTAATTTTCACAATTTTTGTCTGTCTGTCTGTTTGTTCAGGCTAATTTCTGGATCAGCTGGACCGATTTTTACGGGACTTTCACTGACAGATAGCTGTTGTTCTAAGGAGTAACTTAGGCTTTTAATGCTGATATTACCACAAGGGCTATTAGGATTAAAAGAAAAAAACTCATTCATGCGCGCGTGTGAAACCGCGGGGCGCTGCCAGTGGTAAATAAACGTATCGCCACCGTTCACCAATGTATAAATGGTAAATATACGCAGTAACGCCATCGTTCGCCAATCTAATTGCCCATAAATGTGGCCGGCCATGCTACAATTCACACGTGGTTTTGGCAAACTTGCCTGAACTTGTAATGCTCCGATATCTATGGAATAATCGACGTATATCTTGTGTAATTGAAACAATCCATGTTCGTAATGGTTAATAATACAGCTATAAGGAACTAGGAATTCTATAAGGAAAGCTATAGATACCGTAATAAAATTTATTTCGTTAAAAATACAGTAAATTACGTTGTATAGTGTATTAAACAACATAATACACATGATAAAATTGTAGTTTGATCTTATTAGAGTAAAACTGTTACTGAATTCTCTAACACTTACCTAAATATAATAAACACTCGGTATCGTTAAGCCGAACAATTCTTGAAAAACCATGTTCAAATCATATAACATTGTAATACCTATTGAAGTATTTTAAAAACTGCTATTATTTCATAGATTTTATATCTTAGTCGGTTTTATTGAAAAAACATTATTATAAACTTTTTATAAAGCCCTAACCACATTCCACCGCTCCCGCGCCGACTCCATCTATAAAAACGCCCACAGCTGTAATTCGTTTAACTTCCCGATGTTTAAAAATAAATATCAGGAGCGTCAGCATTCCCCGCTCTACTCTAACCGTACTTAAACGAGTTCCATGAAGTTATCTCATTGTTTGAAACGCGCAAAATTTTACACTTTCACGCTTAAAATCTTTCACAGAACGCGAAACACTTTCAACATTTTACATTTTTCAACGGCCCATTTTCATTTTACGGAACGATTACGGTCCGAAGTCGCTAACCCGAACGGGCGAGTAGCAATTATGGGCCGTATCGGTTGAATAATACAGATTAATTCACGTTGTATATATTTGTGTGGTTAATTTATCACTTGGTTAGGTTGTAAGCGTCGTCAGCACAGCTTCACATTGTAATATATACGGGCAATTATCTATTTCACGAGGTGTTAGTGCTAACAAACGTGGTCTATGCATATGCAAACAGTATGATAATCTGCTGTCCAGTGCATACATTCAGCTATGAAATTTGTGGAGGCGATTTCAGAATGATGGCTAGTCTTTGTCTGATATAGCAGATTTTACAATGCAAGGTAACAATTAGTATACTCCTTGATAGTTGATGAAACGGTATACATGACACCTATTAATATAATATTACGTTTATTTCAAAAAAATACATTTTGCTATTTTTGGTCGTAAAGCTCTCACTAATATTTAGAAGTAGGTTTTTGTTTTTACAGATTATTGTATCACTCAAATCGTGATAATATTCATAAGTATCACTATTTACAGTCGCGGCTCCGACATTGGCGCTGCGACTGACTTGTCTACTGACCCTGTGTAAATCAGCACGTCTTAATACAAATAAAACACTCGTGAGAACTTTATTTTCTTCATACAATAATATAATTATTATTATCATTAGGAAATAAGGCAATAACATATCACTGGCCTTTACAAAGAAATCTGCGAATTACTTTCTGATTGAAACTCTTGTCAAACATGCGTGATGGTGATGAAAAGATCATGCGCACCTTTACGAACATACTATTTAATATAAGCCTGTCACCAGCTACTTATTCTTCCTAATGTTCTATCTTCCTAAGTCTATAGACTGGACAAAACATCACATAACATTTACTAACTTATTCAATTAATGCAGGATTATTTATTTAGGTTGGAGTTTCAATGCTGTTACTTATGGAGTTATAAAGATAATTAGTGTTCATAAAATTTAAGGTTATAAACGCGAAATGAGAAGACATTAAATATTAATTGAATTTTCGTTTAAGCCTCCGTAAATAGGTTTCCGTAAAAACCTAAAACACTGATTATGCTAAGAGAACACTAAACTTTATTTTATGAACACTCCAAAACACGTACAAGTTTTCAAAATAAAAATGTGACGAGGTTTATCGATAGAATAAAGGAGCAGTTATCTAGAAATGTATTCCGAGAAATTATACTCAATAAACATGGATCTCTCTCAATGGAAAATACACTTTATACACACACATACAAGCATAGTATAATTGTCGATATTTTTTAGATGTAGTCTTTGTAGATAACTATGTTGGAACGTAACACAGTCATCTTTTCTGTATTGAAAAGTCACTGCCGTATCTAAAGCTTCGACTTGTTTTAAACACCGTGAAAGAAATTTGGATATGGTAAAATTCTTTATGATGTATTGGAACAAGAAATGAAAAATGTATTTTTGAAAGAAAAAAAATAGTATTTCTTTTGAATGTAGAGTTCGATTTCCATACAGATATGTAACGCAATTCAAAGCAAAGCTTATCACGCTCGACAGTTTTATAGATCAATCTGATTCGCGCATATCGCCATAAAGAAAAACAACAGAAAAAACTGTGAGAATCATACGATCCAATTTCTACCACTGCGAGCAATTTAAATTCTGAACAACAAATTCGAGATTTTATTGTATACCTATCTTCTTTGTTTTTGTTACTTAAAAGTAAGAATGCATGGTATTCTAATCATATTTATAAGTTTTAATATAAAACAAACAATCAGCCGATGTATTATACTATTTACTAGCTGTACCCCACGGTTTTACCCGCATTGCTCCGCTCCTATTGGTCTTAACGTGATGATATAATATAATACTGAAATAATTTTTCAAATTGAACCCCTGTTTCCTGAGATTAGAGCTTTCTAGCAAACAAAGATACGAACGCTTCAGCTTTATAATATTATTATTATATACCACAGGCGAAGCTAGAGCGGGCCGCTAGTTGAATATAAAAAAGAGGGTGTGTGCCGAGCATACGAGTAAGAAGTGAAACTTCTTTGACTAGAATCAAAGATAACAAAATCGTCGCCTTACTCCATGACGTGACGGTATTGCCATGACGCGACCTTGAAATTTTACTCTCAACGCGCCTATAGAAGTTTCACTTCAAAAAAGTGTAATATGTGATATACTCGTATAATCATTTTTAAAAGTGCTAAATAAACATTGATATTAACCAGCAAAAGCTCTCTCTTTATTTCGTATTGTTATATTAAACACTTGACCGTAATTTGAAGCTTACTTATTGAGAAGGCACCTAGCTTTTTCCGCCTATTTTCCCTCTCTTTCCGTTGTATGTATGCTATCTCTCTCGCACACCTCCCCACCAGGTGGCGGGGCGCACGATAATGTGCGGGCGCTGGATGTTTTTCATTGGCGTCTAGCTTCCGCCGCGAGAAGGTTGTCTACAAGACTACAACCTTGGTGCTATTAAGTATTAAGTATTAAGTATTGCTTAAAGCAAGTGCTAAAAGTGTTAAAAAGTGTATCCCGTCGGATCGGTACAGTGAGTTATTTTTACATCTATTCTAATGATATTTTACTTAAAAATGAGTAAAAATCTTTTAAGTCAACGGTATAATCGTTGGACTTTATTTAAAATGCTGAGGTTTTTAATGAATCCTTCAGCAATAGTTTATTTTTCAATATGCTTAAATACTTAATAGCATGAATAAAGATATTTAAAATTAACGATACAACCGTTACATTTTACTTGAAATAGTAACTTTTCTTTTGAAATATTTCATTATGCAATATGTACTAATTAATATTTGAATTTTTAATACTGTGAGTAAAGCTATTTTAACGGTGTTACCGTTCGGCTTTACTCGAATCGTTAATATTACTTTTGTGATTATTTGATATTACTAGATATATCAAATACCCTCTCTTGTATATAGATATTTTTAATATTTTATTTCATTTTTAATAATGTGTTTTTATTACAAGGTTACAAGTGAATTTTTCGTGGAAAAATTACAATTAATACTTAGTATGGATATGAGCCAACGCCTATGAGCCAACTCAAAGCTTTACAGGCATACAATCCATTGCTACGACTTTATTACATTGTCGTTATCGCTAGGAACGGTTCGGAATTCCTATCATAGTTTATTACTAAAAATTATCGAACGAGATGAGTCAGCTCCAAGAAGTCACGACATGTCAGAACATGTTGTGATATTATTTTACAAATCGTACGGGAGTTAGCCGCTCAACTGAATAATGATGGAATTCGCTCATGTATAGTAGATACGTACCATGAATGTACCACACATTCAAAACTATCCGTAGTCTATACGTGTCCTTTTATGAGTATTATTCTGATCCGTATTTATGTGAAAATAGACATATTACACACGGCTAATTTGATTGAAAATTACGTTTCCTATGTTTCAAATGATGCAACTTTTTTGTTAAAACGAGTAAGTACCAAAATTTTACAATTAAATTCTTTGGTTTACTGAACTTGTGCTGAAAGGGTTATCGTATAATAATTATCGAGATACCTTAATAGAAATTAGATTTAGATACATTTATTTCAAAGGATTTACAATTCACTTCTAACGTTTTAGAATAATATTATAAACTTGTACACCTTGACAAAAAGTAAAAAATTGCGGGTGAGTGGAGATTATTTTGTGCAATTAAATATAACGTCCTACGACGGTATGGTTGCGTTCGTAAGGAATGTTAACGGATATAAAGCAACTAAATGTTACATCGATTGCATGAACAAAAATAAATATGAATCGAAGTTCATTTTAAAATTTAGTGAATTGATTTGGATTATGAATTTATTAAATACTTAGTTAGTCCTTTTTTATATAAACATAACAATTACCATTGTCAAATCAATTCTTATTTCATCCTGGACAGTTGTCGCTAACATTGGAAAATAAGTTAAAGGACCTTGTTAATTGCTATATTATTTAAATGATTATTTACTGCTAATTTTATATTAGCACTAAGGTGTATTCTTGCTCGAAGCAGAATACATAAATGTGGCCACTACTCCTCGCAGGGGTTAGCCAGGTCAAACCTACCCTCGCAGGGTGTCTCTTAATCATTTTTTGGCAGGCCCTACTTATTTCTAATTACAAACATCCCTCGCGCAGCCGTCGCTCGCAGGGAAATGGTGCAAATATATATCGGCCCTCGCGGGGCTTTGATTACAACCGTCCCTCACGGAGAAATGGTG
>CAJQZM010037010.1:0-15879 GCA_907164665.1 Colias nastes | reverse complement strand
TACATTTCAATTTTTAATTGTATTTAAAACTTAAACTAACTAAAATTAAAATTTTAAATATTTAGATCACTTTGTCACCAGTACTCTAAGCGACGAAGTTGACATAGAGAGAGAACGGCAAGGTTTAGCTGTACGATCTAATATGATTATAAGAAGATTTAAGCAGTGCAGTAGAAATGTTAAAAAGCTTCTTTTTACCTCGTATTGTTAGTCTTTTTATATGAGCAACCTCTGGGTTAATTATACGCGTAGGACCATGAACATTCTAAGAGTTCAATATAACAATGCTTTTAGGATGTTTATGGGCCTGCCGCGTTACTGTAGTGCTTCCTTGATGTTTACATTATATAGAGTAAATGACTTTTATGCGATAATGAGAAAAAAGATTTTTTCTATTAGAGACCGTATACATAAAAATTCAAATATTGTGTTAAAGGTGTTAAATTATTCTGATAATATCATTAGTAAGCATTGGATTTGTAAATCAAGCTGTAGTAATAAATGTATGTAGGTAATAGGTAATTGTAACACTAACACTAGGATAAGATTTTACTAACACTATATGGGCTATGTGGCCTGAATGAATTTTATCTTATTTATTTATTTATTTTATTTTAAAATAAATATATTATTAAATATGCTAAATTATATAGCCCATGTCACCAACCGCCTCCTCGGTACAGTGGTTGACGCGTGAGCGTAGAACCGAGGGGTTCTGGGTTCGATTCGCGGTGGAGACACAGAAGGCTGATCAACTACTTGTCCCTAAAGAAAAATCGATCAGTGAAACAGATGTATGCATAATGCATGCATCTTAGGCTGTTGAGCTTGCCAAATAATTATCAGACAGACAGCACATACCTCGAGAAAGGCTGAACCGATTTCGTTATTTTTTTTGTAATATTCCTTGAAGTACGAGGATGTTTATAATGGAGAGAAAACGTCAACATGTACCACGGGCGAAGCCGGGGCCGACCGCTGGTAATAAATAAACATGTATAGTTTCAATTTTTTTATTTTTATTACAGATTTCCAAGAGGAACTGTCACCCGATGAAGACATGCCCACAGTAGAGAAATACAAAATACACGACTATGAGGATGACATATATAATAAAGGTATGGAGTTTTGTGATTGAAAGAAAATCTTTACATATAATAAAATCGTAGGAAAGTGATAACTGTACATTGAATATTTTTTTTAAAGAATACTTGGGGCGTGATCTACAATAGGTACCAAAGCCACAAATATAGTTTTTAGAATTTTTGTCCGTATGTATGTCCGGGCCAATGTCAAAAAGTACTGCATGGATTTACTTGAGACCTGAGGAAGGATATAGGATAGGTTTTATCCCGGAAATTCCACAGGAACTTGAACTATGCTGGTTTCTTTTTGAAAACGCGGGCGAAGCCGCGGGCGGAAAGCTAGTAATGTTATAAAGCTGGACAGTTTGTTTGTTTGAACCATATTCATCCATACTATATATCCATACTAATATTATAAATGCGTAAGTAACTCTGTCTGTCTGTCTGTTACTCAATCACGCCTAAACTACTGAACCAATTTTCATGAAATTTGGTATGGAGTATTTTGATACCCGAGAAAGGACATAGGATAGGTTTCATCCCGGAAATCCCACGGGAACGGGAACTATGCGGGTTTTTCTTTGACTGCGCGGGCGATGCCGCGGGTGGAAAGCTAGTTTTTATATATAGATATTGTATACTGGCTGTGCTCCGCGGTTTTACCCGCAGTGCTCCGCTCCTGTTGGTCCTAGCGAGATGATATAATATAGATTATAGCCTATAGCCTTCTTCGATAAATGGGCTATCTATCATCGAAAGAATTTTCCAAATCAGTCCAGTAGTTCCCGAGATTAGCGCGTTCAAACAAACAAACAAACAAACTCTTCAGCTTTATAATATTAGTATAGATATCTTAACTTATCTATACTAATATTATAAAGCTGAAGAGTTTGTTTGTTGTTTGTATCGAGAAAGGTTATAGGCTATATATCATCACGCTACGACCAACAGGAGTGGAGCCACGGGGGTGAATCCGCGCGGAGTAGCTAGGTTAGTATATATAAATAAAACTCCATTCACAGACCAATCGGAGGACGAAGAAGAAGAAGAGAAGGTTATAAAGAAGATTCCCGCCGCTACAAAAAAGAAGAAGGAGACGCAGAAGCAGAAGACGCGAGCGAAGGAGAAGCAGAAAGAGAAGGAGAAGGAGAAAGAGAAGGAGAAAGAGAAGGAGAAGGAGACAGAAGAGACGCAGAAAGAAGGTAATCTTTTTTATTTATTTGTATAACGGTGCATTTAGATCAAACGAACATAGAGCAAGAGCATTCTTTCGTGATCAGTATTGTTCAGTATTAGAACATCGTATAGAATCTTTTTGAACGTACTAAGAACAATGAAAGAATGCTCTACGCCTGTTTACACTAAAATAATTTGACATAGTGGGGTTTAGAATGAGCGTTTGATCTAAATTCACCGTAACATTGATTCAAGCGAGAGGCATTAATTGATATAACTCATTTATTTTATTCAATATGGCTTCTTCTAGAAGCACTTTTGAATCGGCAGTATCTATGGAGAAGAACCGGCATGAAACTACATAGTTGCTCTTTTAAATCATGCCATATATTTTGTGAAGTCCCATGTCCCCTAGTGGGGTAAGGGACAGAGGCATTTTACATGTTTCGCTGATCGATTTTCTTTAGGGACAAGTTCTATAGGTGAACAGCCTTCTGTGCCCTGTCAGACCGAGACATTTTTTTTCCACCGGGAATCGAACCCAGGACCCCTCGGTGTTACGCTCACGCGTCAACCACTGTACCAAGGAGGCGGTCGGTTTATATGACTATAGTAGAGCTATTTTAATATACAACAAAAATCAGATCAATGTAAAAATAGTTTAGTTACATGAATATTTTGTAGTTTCTTCTTAGACAGAACAAAGTATAGGGAGTTTACATTTTACTCAATAATTAAGCTATTTAATAAATAAAAAAAATTATAATACTCCTAAACTGTTTTTAATAGTTTCGGGCCACTTATAATACTAGCTGTGCCTCTTTACCCCACGTGCTCAGCTCATATTGGCCTAAGCGTGATAATATATCCATACTAATATTATAAATGCGAAAGTAACTCTGTCTGTCTGTCTGTTACTCAATCACGCCTAAACTACTGAACCAATTTGCATGAAATTTGGTATGGAGATATTTTGATACCCGAGAAAGGACATAGGCTAGCTTTTATTGCGAAATATGTACCACGGGCGAAGCCGGGGCGGACCTCTAGTAGCCTATATGTTGACCCGACCTGTTAGTAATATTCATGCGAAATTTGAAGAAAATCCTTGCAGTACTTTTTGAGTTTAACCCGGACATACATACGTACAGATAAAAAGACAGAAATTCTAAAACTATATTTTTGGCTTCGGTATCTATTGTAGATCACGCTCCAAGTATTATTTTCAAATAATATCCAATGTACAGTTTTGACATTCCTACGATTTTGTTATATGTAGAAATGTAGTTTCAATTAATGCCTCTTGGTTTTATCAAAATTGCATACTAGTCGCTCGTCCCGACTCTGCCCGGGTTGTATTTTTATTTTCAGTTTTTAATTTCCGTAAACTTAGGTACCTAATATAGACCCTATTATTGATACTTCGCTCTCTGCTTGTCTGTCTGTCTGTCACCAGCCTTTGTTTCATAAACTGTAATAGATTAGGTAGTTGAAATTTTCAGAGGTGATGTATTTCTGTTGCTGCTATATTAACAAATAATAAAAAATTAAGGTTAAGCAACGGTTGGTGCGGTCATCAATTGGATGGGCGATTGTTTTTTTTTGCAAACGTGTGTACGGAATCCTTAATGTCGCGAGCCAGACTCGCACTTGACTGATATTCCATGTTTTAAACGTTATTATCCTAAAAAAGTGGAGACAAATCCATCACATTAAAAATCATAAAAATCTGTTCAGCCGTTGTCGAGTTATATATAGTGTGTACATACATGCAACGATTTAATATAGAGCCTCCATTCTTTAGACTTCTATCTTCAGAGATAAAAATAATAAATGTAAAATTTTATTATTAAATAAGTACCTAACTATACATAAAATAATATATAACATATTGTTTGTATTTATCCCGTTTAAATCTGGGCAAAGTCGGGGCAGATAGTATTAAAAGAATTTATTACCTTCCTGTTGAAGGCTTGCTTTTGATATTGTATGTCGTTTAGTGTTTTATGTAAGACTTCCAATTTTAACATGACGTGCCTACGTTTGTATTAGTCTAAGATACCACTGCAGGATTACTTCGTTCATAGCTTTTTTGATGAAACCACATGAATTAATTTTATAGGTATAAACACGAATATAATATGTTATAGTTGTTTATTTTTCTATTTGAAATTAAATTATAAGAACTGAAATGAAGCATGCTATAGCTAAGCGTTCTAACAGACGAATGGCAAGTTGTGAACGGTAGAGGCTACTTCAACCGTCACCAAATGTCGACGGCAGTCGTCGACGCTTCGGCGGCAGCAGGCCGTCGACAAGTGGCGACGCTTGCAGTTTTGTGTTGACGGCAAACTGCAAGCGTTTGACGGCATTCATTTTTGCGTGGCGACGGCAGCCGTCGACATATTGACTGCTGCCGTCGACATGTGGCGACGGCTAAAGTAGCCTCTGCCGTTTGCTACTTGCCGTTCGTCTGTAAGAACTCTAAGCCATATTTCTCTTAGGGCTGATTTTTCAATCCTTGGTTAAAACTTATTCATCGAATAATGTACCATTTCAAAAATGTATTGTAATTGTCCGTATTTGACAGTTTACAGGTGACATTTTAAAATGTTCGTGTAATACTTTATTGGACGGATAAATTTTAACCAAGGATTGGAAATTCGGCCCTTAATTGAAGGTTTTATACTAAAATTAAATAACACAGTTTTTACTATTCATAAATTAATATATCATTATTTATTACTTTATTATTTTAACTTGACTTCGGTCAATAAACTTGAAAATTATCAATATGAAATTATTTTTAATGTTTCTAAGAATATATTTTTAAGCAAACATAAACAAAATAATAACAAAAGGAATTTTAATTGTGAAATAATTCTATATCCTACTTATTTAAAGGTTAATTTCATCGAATACTTTAATTTTGGTTTAGTTTTCTTATACCTGAATATGAATCCATACTAAATACTATATACTAGCTGTGCCCCGCGGTTTTCCTCCTGTTGGTCTTAGCGTGATGATATATAGCCTATAGCCTTCCTCGATAAATGGGCTAACACCGTAATAATTTTTCAAATCGGAACCTGAAATTAGCGCGTTCAAACAAACAAACTTTTCAGCTTTATAATATCAGTATCACTACATAGTATAAAACAAAGTCGCTTCTCTGTCACTATGTCCCTTTGTATGCTGAAATCTTTAAAACTACGCAACGGATTTTGATGCGGTTTTAGTATATACATACAAAGCGGGCGAAGCCGCGGGCGGTAAGCTATTTGTTTTATAAAGCACAACATATACATTGAATATCTTTATTCTATAATCTATACCAATAATAAAATTGGGAGTGTCAGTTTGTTCTTCCGGCTAAGCTGGACCGATTTTGACGGGACTTACTGATAGATGATATAATAAGGAGAGAGTGAAGTCAGGCGTCCCCTAGTGGGGTAAGAGACAGATGCATAATACATCTGTTTCACTGATCGATTTTCTTTAGGGACAAGTATGTGATCAGCCTTCTGTGTCCTGCCAGACCGAGACATTTTCTTTTTCGTCGTCTCCACCGGGAATCGAACCCAGGACACCTTGTTCTACGCTCACGCGTCAACCAATGTACCAAGGAGGCGGTATAATAAGGAGTAACTTAAGCTAATTTATACTGATTTTAAAAGGAAAAACACATTTAACCTGGTAAAACCGCGGGACGCAGCTATAACGCAACGCAACGGCTATGTGGCCGAATTTAAAATTTAAATATTAGATCCTTAAATATTAAATTTTCGTTTTGTTGTACAGGTCACTTTGATCTCAAATATCTACTCTTTGGTTAAGAATTTATTTTTCAAGAAATTAAAATTTATATATCCAATTATTATTTTTCTTGATCATTTTTTCTTTGGAGTCATTCATATCGCACAATGGAAAAATTGAAATATCGCTTTATTTATGAGTTCTACCGTGGCACGAGTGCTGCAGAAACAGCTCGAAGAATTAACAATGTGTATGGCACTTGTATCGCAAAAGAAAACACGGTACGGTTTTGGTTCGAACGTTTTCGTTCAGGAAATTTCGACCTTCAGAACAAGCCCCGTGGACGACCCGAGACCAAAATGAATAATGAAGAATTAAAGGCTATTATGGAAGCGGATCCATCGCAAACCACTTCAGAGTTAGCAGCAGGCTTTGGTGTACGTGATAAAACTGATTTAATCCACTTGAAGCAAATTGGGAAGATAAAAACACTTGAAAGGTACTTCATGAATTGAGTGAAGCAAACCAGAAAACACGCGTCGACTGCTGCGTTACATTGCTCAACTGCCACAATAATGAAGGGATTTTAAATCGGATCATTACTTGTGATGAAAAATGGATCCTTTACGACAATCGAAAGCGTTCGTCGCAATGGCTGTCCCCTGGAGAATCAGCGAAAGCCTACCCTAAACAAAAATTGACTCAGAAAAAGTAACTTGTGAGCATTTGGTGGACTAGGGCCAGTGTCGTTCAAAACAGCTTTCTAAATTCTGGCCTAACGGTACAACAGATAAATCTATTGTCAGCATCTGCAAACTATGATGGAAGAACTAGCTGCTAATCAACCAAGGCTGGTCAATAGCTCTTGGCCACTGCTGCTTCGGGATAACGCTAGTCTACACACTGCACATCAGACGGCCGCAAAACTGGAGGAGCTGCAATTGGAATGTCTGCGACATCCACCGTACTCCCCGGGCCTTGCTCCATCAGATTACGTTTTTATTTCGGAATTTGGATAACTTCCTGCAATGAAAGAAATTCAACTTTGATGTGGCAGTCAAAACCGCATTCAAAGAATTTATTGAATCTCGTCCCTCCGTTTTTTTTTAATAAAGGGATCAACGAACTTCCCTTTAGATGACAAAAATGCAGCAATAACAATGGTACATACTTTGATTAATTAAATACATTATACAAAAAATCGAATGTAGATAGGTATATTCCTCCCTCCTCAATTTCATATGTAAGGACCTAATATTACCATACGTGGGACAGCCCTCGCCATATATTAAGATGTGTTAGTCAAATCATCATAAACAATATGTAACATTATTACAATGCTTACAATATTCTTTGTAAGGCTGGGTACCCAGAAGAGCATTATCCTTGCAATGTAATATAATGATCTTACCAATGGAAACACCTAAAAGTTCATTTTTCAAAAGCATTTCCATTTAATGTACTTACAAACATTTTCGCGAATGCCCGACGCTCTATGCAGTGCCCTCAATTTTGGTTTAAACCTATTGCAATAAAAGACATAGTATTGTCCCATTTGTCCGCTGAGTTCGTGGCATAGTTCCGTTAAATGATACACCAATAAGCTCGTTTTAAAATCAGGTTGTAATTCAACATCCAGTGTTCGCTAATCGATTAAGTATAGTCTATACTTATATAATATTATAAAGCTGAAGAGTTTGTTTATTTGTTTGATTGAACGCACTAATCTCAGGAACTACTGGTCCGATTTGAAAAATTATTTCGCTATTAGATAGCCCATTTATCGAGTAAGGCTATAGGCTATATATCATTACGCTAAGACCAACAGGAGCAGAGCCACGCGGGTAAAACCGCGAAACGCAGTTAGTGTACAATAAAAAACGACGATTGTTCGAAGTAGAAAGTACTCGACTTTATCGGAGGCATTTCCGAAATACCCAAAAGAAGTGTATTATATTGGCTCTAGGTGATGTTAAGTAATTTAGAACTAATTCGACCTGTTCAAGAAATAAAACATAAAAGACAATTGTGTACAAAATGTCTCGAAATCTAATAGACCTATTGTGAGACAAACAGCAAGACAGAAGACATGCCTCTAAAGAAATATCCCTTAGAAATTGTCAGCGAGCGTGCTAGAACAAATAGTAAATGATATTTTTTCTTTTAGGCGCGTTGCCGAAGGTAAAATTCCGCCTACGACCGTGCGACTATGCGATCGAAGATGAAAAGCTACGCTGCAAGAAATGCGACAAGCTATTCGTCACAAAGAGCTCGCTCAGTTATCATATGAAAAGTGTGCACTACAAACTGCCTAAATACAAGTGTTATATATGCAAAATGGAGTTCATGACCTTGACGCAGTTTTTGATCCACAAACTAAACGTACACAATATAGACGATAGGTTTCATTGCTCCGCGTGCCAAGCTTCATTCAACTCTAAGGTGCAACTGAGAATGCATATCAATGGATTTCACATGATGGGCCAGAAATATAAATGCGATTCGTGCGATTTTGAGACGTACAACCAGAACAGTTTGAAGAACCACGAGTATAAACACAAAACGGTGAAGGATTACCAGTGCAGGTTCTGTAAGAAGACATTCTTGAGGAGAGCTACCCGGGGTCTCCATGAGAAGATTCATACGGGGGATAAAAAAAAGGTGTGCAAGGTCTGCAGTCAGGCGTTTGTTCAGAAGGCCAGTTTGAACTATCATATGAAGAAATATCACCCGGAAGTCGTGTTTTAGTCGGTTTTGTGATTTTCGGAAGAGTTGGAACTTTGCTAGAAATAACGGGCAGGAGTATTTGGTTGGCAACGACATTGTTTCCATTGTTAATATTTTCATGTATAGGTTATAGTCAAACTCTGAAGCTCGGGCACTCGTAGGTGTAGGTTGGACTGGTCAAACCTCAGGTATCGCATAATGACTTTGTCAAAGCTCAAATAATTGTAATATTTCGGCCTTTTGCTAAACAATTTTCGTCAGTCGTTCTCTAGTTGAGGCGTCGTATGCGCGTGCGATGCCTATGCTGCGTTCGCCTACGCCCGAGACTGCTGCTGACTTAAGTCAAAGGGCGAAATTCAAATCTATTTCGAGGATTTCCCGATGCCTTTTGCCAAACCATAAACCAGTCCTTCCGCGAAGAAATTGTGTTTCGGGACTTGACTATAACATATACACATTTTATTGAAATATAACCTTTGTTATACAGTAGCATATGGGTGTTTTTTCTTCCTTATCATTAAATTGGTTTTAATATCTGAGATAGATGGCAGTGTTTTACATATTATGAAATAGTAAATGATGTATAATAAAAAAAAATGTGATGCTTGTGTAAAAAATTATACAATAGAAAAATACGCAAATGAAAAAAAAATTCAAGGTATCCAAGTTCCATCGAAATCGAACCGTTAGTTTTCACGTGATGCCTTAACAGACAGACAGACAGACAAAATTTTTTTTAATCACATATTTGGGTTTGGTATCGATCCAGTAACACCCCCTGCTATTTATTTTTAAATATTTTCAATGTACAGAATTGCCCCTCTACAGATTTATTATATGTATGTATAGATTTATATTGATAAACCTAATAAATCATTTGCTAGCACTATTTTTTTTTTCAATCGCTTGAATGATATAGGATGGGTCCTTGATGGGCATCGAATGCTGAAGTCTCGAATCAATCAATTCTGACAGTAGGCAATTTATGTAAAATCTTGATAATGGCCCATCATTTTATTTTGCCTAAACGTTACATAGTTTTTTATATATTCTATTTTTAACGAACGATTCTTTTTTTTTGTGTGGTGTTTCTCAATGTTAGCCTGTAGCCAGAAGGGTTTCTACATTTTAATGCGGACTCATGGGTGAACTGAAGGTTCACATTCGTAATGTTTTCCTGTCCTCCTCTCCTTTACGCTGTTCACCGATACATTTTAAATGAGTAAATCTGCAACCACTGAAGGATGTTTCATTGTGACCAGCAAATTTTCACCACTGTTGTCGATTATTTGTTTTCCATATTTTTTAATCAGCAATTGGGAATCATCAGTTTTGTTTTTTGCAGATTGGTGATGTACCCTAACAATACGTCGAAAAGGGAAAGCTTCATTTTCGTCCTCTTTTTTTATTCTGTGCGTCTCTGTTACTTGTTGTTTAGTTCTCAACACCTATTGAATTTTCTATGTTATTGTGATCTTCCATTACATCTGAGTTTTGATGATGTCATGATAATCCATTCATTTTTGTTGATGGTGTAGAAGAAAATAAAAAATGCCAGTCGCGTTGATAAATAAAATGGAGGCTTTAATGCAGATTTGGCGATGAAAAGGTACGGATAGAAACTTTGTTACATACGTGCGCTCAGGTGCGAGGAGGCCGAAGAACTGGACGAGTCACTGACGCAGCAGTGGCTCGCCGTAGCTTATTACAGATTATGTTAAATTACTAGGTACAGATTAAAACAATCATAATCATAGACAATATTGACTTAATGTGTATTATAATACTTTATTTAAAAAAAATAATTTCTTTGAATGGCGCGTCGCTAACACTCCCCACCCCAGTGCTGACTCAGCACTCCAACATAGGAATGGGAGCGACGCGCGACGCACATCTGCGCCACGTCCCTGTGCTCCTTCGCACAAGACAACATTTGAGGCTGTCTTAACATTTCGTATCACCCTGAGGGGCTGCCATGCCCCACCCCAATGGGGGCTACCGGGAGATATAAACGACCATTCACTAACCTTTGATAAATCGTTGATCTCGCCCAAGCGATCCGCTTCAAATGTTTTGTAAGAACGTGTGTTATTGCGAATCCAGTGAAGCACCGTGGTCGAGTCGCACCAAAAATACCTGCGCACGGGTTTAATTCTATGCTCTTTTAAAATAGTGTTTGCTAGCCGTGCACCTAGCAATGCCGCTTGCAGTTCGGCCCTGGGTATTGTTAAGGGCTTTACAGGCATAACCTTACACTTACTTGCAATAAATGCTACATGAATTGAATTATTATATGTATTCCCATCGCCAATAACCTACCGTACACATCGCCTTCGAGCTAGCATCACAAAACACATGCAACTGTAGGTTGTTATAGCCCGTAGCGTATGCAGTATGCGCTACGTCGTCGTAGCAATCCGTAGTACATTGCGTAGACGCACGCGATACGCTACGTGTTGGAAGTGAAGGGGATTGTGACGTCACCCCGGCCGATGACGAGGTGTCTTGCATTTCGCTTGCACTCGTAGGCGCCCTGTCCTTGTCGCACGTAGCTCGTACGACTCGCTTGTAGCACCTAGGTATACGTATGTCTTTAATTACCTTAAGTAGATGAAGCCGTTGCTTCCATCGATGATAAATATCGTCACGAATATTATCATCCCTTGGGGACCTTGGGGACGGCTGAATGACACCTGTTAATTCTTTTGCATAACAATTATTTAATAAATGATTTACCCTTTCCCTATACCTTACCGCGAAACCCAAATCTTTACTCATTTTCTTTTCAATACCTTTAAATCTCACAAGCGCTCCAGCGTAGGAGTCAGGTAAGTTGGTGATGTCGCTGCGCCATGGAAGACTCACGTGCCACCGGCCGTCCACCAGCTCAGCTGATTGCTCGAGAAGGGCGACCTCGCGAACCTCATCCGCGTGCTGACGCGGCTTACTCATCACACCTAAGGAATCTAAAATAAAAGACCGTCGAACCTCCTCATGAATCTCCCTCAGCAGGTATGTATCTTCACCAGCGCAGCCATCAGCAGCAACAGAAATATGCAAGTTGGTTTCGGCGCTGGATTGTAAGTAGTTCCGGGCCCCATACGGCCCCCTAGGAATAGAAGATTTCCCATGGACGCACCAGCCTAGAGGGGTAAGTGTAGCAGACGGCTCATTCAAACTTCCTACTTTTATCGCTAAAGGTGTTAATAAATGGTGGTTATCTTGTCCAATTAAAATTTGAGGTTTCGAATCTACAGTATATAAATGTTCTTTTATTTCATATAAATGTGAATAACACATAATATCATTTATTATAGACTAGCTTCCGCCCGCGACTCCGTCCGCACGGAAAAATTAAGAAAAATTAAGATTTATTTATTTTCTACGTAATTTTCCGGGATAAAAAGTATCCTATTTTATGCCCAGGATAATAAGGTATAATTATACCAAGTTTCATCGAAATCGAACCGTTAGTTTTCACGTGATGCCTTCACATACAGACAGACAGACAGACAGACAGACAAAAATTTTTTTAATCACATATTTGGGTTTGGTATCGATCCAGTAACACCCCCTGCTATTTATTTTTTCAATATTTTCAATGTACAGAATTGACCCTTCTACAGATTTATTATATGTATAGATAATGACTGTAACGGTAAACATAAATTACTAACGCATCTCATCTTTACATTATGCACCTTATTATCTAAACCCTTAAGGTCTACGTTTACATGTGTGTATTCGCAAACAATTTCATTATTGAACGCGCCTCGCACGCGCATTGTTTCCCGCCGGCCTCGTAGCCCGACGCGGGCCGCTAGATTAGAGTCTATAAGTGACACTGACGAACCGTCGTCTAATAACGCCGTGGTTTGCACTATGCCGTTGGGACCGCGTACAGTTATGGGGACCACTTTTAGGAACACTTTTGGGGAATCACTTGCTTTAATGTGTGTTATAGTTTCGGTAACAGGCCTTATCTCGGGCTCACGCGGCACTTGCCCGAGACTAATCACTTCACTTGCACTCGCGACACTGTTGATCGGATAATGAAGTAAGCGGTGATGCTCCCGGCCGCATCCGTCCTCGTCACACACCGGCGCTCGGCATGTGTTCCTCTCATGCTTTGATATTAAACATTTGTAACAGAGCCCATTGTTCTTTACATGCTGCCATCTAACTTTTTTCAGCGCCTTTTGAAATAATTTGCACTCTGTTAATATATGCGTATTTTTCTTGCAAAAACGACATAATATTTTATTGTCGCGTTTGTCGGACTGTATTAAAACTGTATGCGTTCTACTGTGCACTTCTTGGCTTTTGTTTCTATTGCAATAATTACTGTCGTTACGATAATTGAATAAATTACTTGAGGTGGTTGTTGTTTTTAACGCTTCACAGTGTAAAAATTCTGACAATACAACTAACCTTGCCTCACGCCCTTCCTTGATGCGGTCGTAGCTGTAGTCCGTCCATTTTCCAATGAGAACGGAAGGGAGCTTTGAAAGGATGCTGGAGACGATACTGAAGCCCTGAAGATGCTCCTGTCGCCCAACTGCTCGTACAGCTTCAACATAATTTTGAATTTTGATTGAAAATGCGACGATGTAATTATAATAATCGTTTGGCAACGGTTGTAACTTTTGTATGTCGCGTTGAATCCTTATAATAATGATATCTGGATTACCAAACTGTAATTCCAAAGTAGCCATTACCTTTTCAGGTGACGTGGCACTTATGAATAATGATGCCACCGACTCCTTGGCGGCACCACGTAGGCATTTTCGCAGCCTCCATATGTTCTCTTTATCGGTGAATTTACATAAATTTGTTGATTCCTGATAAGCCTGCTTGAACAACAACCATTCCATTGGGTCACCTGAGAATTCCGGAAGATCCCGAGGCGTGCTCATCCGGCTGAGTAGGTTGCTGTTCACCATGTTGCTGCAGCTTGCGGTGGCGAGGTCCCTTATTGCAGAAGCCAACTGGTGAATCGAATCAGGTGCCGCGGCCGGCAATGGCGGCGGCGCGGCTTGTTGCAGTGAGCCCGTAGTTATACCTTGGTTGGGGGCTCCCTGCCCGTCTGGTGCTTCGATGTGCTGGCTTTCCACCCATTCCTCCACGTGGCTGCGAACAGGCTCCCTGTTAAGTGAGCTGCAGTAAACCTTTTGTTCCTCCTCTTCGTCACTAAGTGCGGCCAAATCTGCTTCCAACGTTTTATTTATTAAATCTATTTCAATTGCCGCTTTCTTTTTAGCGGCTTCTAATAATAGTTGTTTGCGCCGAGCCGACTTCGATGTGTTTGACGCTTGAGAACCTCGACTACTGTTTGCCGCCATTGCCACGTGCGACTCGACTGGTATTTTCTTATCCAAATTTATTGCTGGTTCAGATTTTATGCTCCCCACGTGTAACCGCAGCAGAGAAGATTTTGCGGCAACCACGTGCCCTTCTTGGCTTGCCGCACCACGTGCTCTCGAACTGCGTGTCCCCTTTGGTGTGCGGAACATGATCCGGCTCGAAGGACCACTAATGTTGATGGTGTAGAAGAAAATAAAAAATGCCAGTCGCGTTGATAAATAAAATGGAGGCTTTAATGCAGATTTGGCGATGAAAAGGTACAGATAGAAACTTTGTTACATACGTGCGCTCAGGTGCGAGGAGGCCGAAGAACTGGACGAGTCACTGACGCAGCAGTGGCTCGCCGTAGCTTATTACAGATTATGTTAAATTACTAGGTACAGATTAAAACAATCATAATCATAGACAATATTGACTTAATGTGTATTATAATACTTTATTTAAAAAAAATAATTTCTTTGAATGGCGCGTCGCTAACAATTTTAATATTGGTACTTAGAGCTGTTAATGGTGGACTAAATTTGGCAGCGCGTCTGTGAGATCAAAATATAAAACCAACATTTATGACTTCCTGTATTTAAGTTACAAAATTAATAATCAAACAACATGCCGCTACGTTAAAAATGCCTAGAAGAAAAAATTAAAACACCTCGACATATTTGGAATTTTGGAGTAAACAAATCATTTTCCCCGTATGTCCCAAGTTCAAGTTCTCAATACAAGTTTATATATTTCGTATTTCTCAAACGAAAAATAAAAAAAATTCTATGTAAGGAACTTCAAAAAAAAAAATTATATTATAAGAAAATTTATGAGCTTACTTTGGTTTTAAAGAATTATACATAGTACATACATCACTTTACTGACACCCCATAAAATAAAGAAATTGTTGCCAACACAGTTGCCAATCACCTTTGTAATCTATTTGGTTTTATTAACTTTATGTTTGAAGATAATTTTTTTTTTCTAGTACACGCATATTTTTTTCGTTTATTTTCCATATCGAAATTAAATGTTTAAAACACAAATATTTGCACAAAACTAAGATAAAAATAAACAATTAACAAAAATATTAAATTTAATGAAGTAGAGCAATTTTCACTTCGGTGTGAAGGAAAATCGAGCGTAGCGCACACGTCAGAACGCTCCGGCCCAAGGACCGCGACTAAAGAAATTCGCTAGAATTTTTCCTAATAATTTTAAATATTTTTTTTTTAATTTAAAGAATTATCAACATTCAAAAAAAATTTTTTAAAGGATTAATACTCATTGGTCTTCAACCAACTCGAATAAATTAATGGAAAAAATTACTTTTAGCAGTATTTATCAATAGTTTTTTGCAAGGCAAAAAATGGGAGATTTAATGAATTTATGACGTTCTAATTAGGAAAATCAAAAGTTTTTCGGCAATTGTATTCAGCAGATTTGAATAACGACTGTATAAGGATATTTATGTGCTGATCACAACGTGTAAATTGTAATCGGTTGCAACGTAGTGAGTGCACAAACTTAGCTCGAAATGTCTTTGGGGGAGAGAGACTTATCTTGAATGCCTGATTAAGGTAACATAAATGTAAAAAAATTCACGCGCATTACGTATATAACACTAATTGATAAACAAGAAAAAAAATCAGTTTATCATTTCATTAGTCGGGAAAAAATTGTCAAATAACTTGTTGAAAACGCAATTTTGCTAGACTGCAGCCTTAAGTAATTTAGAACTTTTCGACCTGTTCAAGAAATAAAACATAAAAGACAATTGTGTACAAAA
>CAJQZM010037007.1:0-11547 GCA_907164665.1 Colias nastes | reverse complement strand
ACAGATTTTGTTCGTGGTGTCTGCTCCATATTAATATTATCTCAATGATTCACATTTATAATATTTAGTAGGGAAGTAAAATAGGAATTACCTACGCATCATCGTGACGTAAACAAAGTCGCGCACATGATTCATGTTTTTATCTGTACCGTGTGAGAAAAAAAAACAAGATTTTTCCCGCCATAAAACAAATGTCAAACGCAAAAAGTTGACAGTCGAGACCACAGGGCACAGAGTAATTATTATAATGCCAGTAATGAGTAACCAGTCGCTTCATAGCTTGAAGACAACATGGTTGACTAACTCGTAAAATAATAATTTATACGTTTTATAAACAAATTAGTGTTAAAAAGTGTGCTAGTGTTGTGAAAATGTTTTTGTTAGTCTTTTTCGCTCTAATATGTGTGTCAAATGGACAATATGAAGGTAGGTACGACGCAAAATTGTTTTTTCTTTTATAAGTAAATGTCTTATAACTACTAATTAGCTGCGAAGGTTGTTTTTTTTTTATAAACTTTGGCGCTATTATTTTAATTTATCGAACAGTTACACGTTTTTATAGGTCAGAATTTTAAATTGTTTACTTCATATTAATTTAGCTTTTGTCCGCGGCTTTATCTGCATAGATAGAAGGAAAAAAATATATTTGTTATTGCTTGCTATTGTATCAGTGATCTGCATCAAAAACCAATCAGCAGTTTTTGTGCATAGACAAACATACAGATATTATAGGTACAATATCTTTTATTACTCATATTTATGTGTTTGTGTATACATAATAATTATATAAGATTTGTATCTTTTTAATTCGAGTGATTACAGGTAATTGCTCTGACTAAGACATTAAAATTAATTAGAAGGAAAATTTTGCAATTGTTTTTCATAGAAAAATAATAAATAGGTATATTTTATAAGCGTACATAAGTGGAATTTTTATTTACTATGTGGTTTACAATTAAATTTAAATTGAAGTCGAGTTGAGTGTCGTAATTTTTTTTGTGGTTAGCTATTGTCCTATGGAACCTAAATCTGAAATTTCATTTGACGGAAACTTTTAGTTTTTGATAAGCTTGTAGGTATAATATCTTAGGTAGGTTTGCTCGAAAACAGAAAAAACTCATTGCATAAAAAATGTGTGCGTGTACTAGTGTACTCACGTAACAAGTGAAACTTCTTTATGACCTTATTAAAAAAAAAATTTACTATATGCAACTTTACAGAATCACGCGTGGTAGGGATGAGAAAAAGATGGCGCGTAACGGAAAAATGTCACGCGTAACGAAAAAATGTTACACATTAATTTTTTTTCCAACCCCGATAAAGAAGTTTCACTTCAAATAATTGCTACCAACGTGTTGTGACAAAAGATCCATATTGAAAAGTTCGTGTATAGTTACCTTCACTACTATTACGATTACGATACTCGACTTGAAAAGAGATAATTTTCTAAAATTCGGGTGTCGTTGTCGGCGGTCCAAGGTCACATATCATCGCCGGAATATCGGCTACTGAACATAGCTACTAAATTCAGCACATCAAAGCACACACTTTATTTGCATTATATTTTTTTAGTTTCAATCTATACTAATATTATAAAGAGGAAAAGTTTGTAATTATGTATGTATGTATTGTTTTCACGCATAAACCTCTTAACCGATTTTGATGAAATTTGGCACAGACAATCTTTAGACCCTGAGAAAGAACAAAGGCTACCTTTTATTGCGAAATATGTACCACGGGCGAAGCCGGGGCGGACCGCTAGTTTTTAATATTTTGTTTTACTTTTTAGGACAGCCCTGTATCAAAAATGGCGTACAGGGCACCTGCAAAAATCTAGTAGTCTGCCAACCAGCTATCAACGATATCAAAAGACGGAAACAACCACAGGTAAATATAATAAAATTATCTAGCTATTTGTGGAAAATTTCCAGAAGACAGAAGAATGAAAAGAACTTCATTACTTATCCCAATCCTAACTAATATTATAATTGCGAAAGTAGGTAACTCTGTCTGTCTGTTTCTTCTTCACGCTTCAACCACTGAACTGCTACGATGAAATTTTGGTACAGAGACAGCTTATCCCGTAAATCCCACGGGAACAGGAACTATGACGAACCTACGCGGGCGAAGACGCGAGCGGATTGCTAGTAAATGAGTAATAATGATACCTGACAGATACAATGGAAAATCACGATGCGATTTTTGAAAAAAAAAAGCATTTTTGACTATATGACCTGTTTGCCTTCATTCTACTGTCTTTGGCTATTTTTTTCGCTAAATTTCATCCAAATCGATACTGGAGTTTAGTCGTGAAACGGTGAAAGCTTAAAAGACTGACCAATTTTGGCCTTTATAATTTAACTAGCTGCTCCGCGCGGTTTCACCCCCGTGGCTCCACTCCTGTAGGTCGTAGCGTGATGATATATAGCCTATAGCCTTCCTCGATAAATGAGCTATCTAACACCGAAAGAATTTTTCAAATCGGACCAGTAGTTCCCGAGATTAGCGCGTTCAAACAAACAAACTCTTCAGCTTTATAATATGTATTAGAATAGATTAAGCAGTGTGGATTTTCCAAAATGATTTTGACTTTGAATATCGCGAAACCCAAACACCAAGAATAGGTCAATAACCTCATAAACCGTTATTGTTAGGATTCTTTTAAACATACAGAAAACAAGAAATACAAGTTCATTGACAAGGATTGGTTGAAAAAATCGACCATAATCATCCGCACATTATTGTGTGCGTGTGTGTATCAACTGCATGTCCGTAATTTGATTTATTTATTAGGCATTATTTAAAACAAGTGATAACTGCGTTAAAAACAACCGACTTCAAACTTGCACTTGCAACATTTACAAATACAGACAAAAATGCTCATAAAATAAAAACTACTGGGCCTATCCGAATAAAATTTTTATGGGACCAATTCGACACATCGCACCGCATCGAACAAAAAAAGAATCACGTAAATCGGTTCAGAAACCTCGGAGTAATCGGTGTACACATACATAAAAAAGAACCTTACCGGCCGAATTGATAACCTCCTCCTTTTTTTTGAAGTCGGTTAAAAAAATATATGTAGGTAATATTCTGCAATCTTTCTAAAGATTCCAAATTTACAATCCCCGCAATTTTCATCAAAAACCCCAATATACAAAATACGTCACGTATGTAAATAATGTCATTAATTTACTGACGACTAACCGCTCGTCCGGGTTGACCCCGGATAAAAGTATAGCCTATAAAACTCACAGGACATATTTTTCTTCAACCTGAGATTATCGCGTTCAAACAAAATCTGTTCCCGTTCTCGTGGGATTTCCGGGATGAAACCTATTTTATGTGTTAATCCAAGTACCCTCTATATGTGTGCTAAATTTCATTGTAATCGGTTCAGTAGTATTTGCGTGAAAGAGTAACAAACACACACACACACACACACACACACATCCTCACAAACTTTCGCATTAATAATATTATTAGTAGGACTTATTATAATTACTAGCTTTCCGCTAACGGCTTCGCCCGCGTAGTTAAAGCAAAACCCGCGTAATTGCCGTTAGTGGGATTTCCGGGATACAAGCTCTCTGTACCAAATTTGAAGTAGGTAAATCCATGCCACACGTCTTTTTTTTTATTATATTCCTTGAAGTACGAAGATGGTTCTTATGTAGAGAAAACGTAAATATGTACCACGGGCGAAGCCGGGTCGGACTGCTAGTTTATTATAAAAGGAAGACGAATTTTATGACAACAACAAATAAGAATTCAACATACAAAGAAAACATGTTAATTGCAATAAAGTTAATTATAAAATGATCATGTCATGATAATTTGTAAACTTAAAATAATGATAATGACCGTAATAATTCGTAATTTGAGTTTAGAAGCTATTTGAGTGACCGTAGTCAAGTGGTGGCGGTGAATCAAGAGAACGGTACAACACTGTATTCTGATAGGAAAACTATAGCCAGAGGAGTGCCACAGGGATCCATTCTCGGCCCTTTACTTTATATCTTATACAGCGGGGATATAACGACTTGCATACACAACTGTAAGTACCATATGTATGCGGACGACATTCAACTTTATATTTCTTTCTCACCAAGTGAAACACAATCGGCATTAGAAAACTTGAGTGCTGACCTGGATCGAATAAATAAATGGTCAGAAAACAATTCTTTAGTTCTTAATCCTTCCAAAACAAAATATATAATCATGGGAACACCGCAACAGATCGAAAAGCTTGACAAACAACAGCGTATTGAGGTATCTATAAATGGGACGGTCTTACAGCGCGTTAAGGAGGTTCGAAACCTTGGAATCATCTTTGACGAGGGTTTAAGATTTGAAAGGCATATCAGTAAAATAGTTTCAAACTGTTTCTATCGTCTGAAGGTACTATATCGCCTGAAAAGGTATTTAAGTTCGGACATTAAGATGCGTCTGTGTGATACTTTGATTCTCTCCAAGTTTAATTATGGAGATACTGTGTATGGTCACCGTCTATTTGCTAGAACGAAGCAAGCTATTCAGCGGGTGCAGAATGCATGTGCTCGATTTTGCTGGCAAATACCACCTAGAAGTCATATTTCACCTTACTTAAACCAAGCAAAGACTTTGAATATGGAAAATCGACGTCGCATGCATTTTGCCTCCTTACTGTTTGGAATAGTGAAAACAGCTACACCTCAGTATCTCCATGATAAATTGTCGTGGGGACGTGATTCAAACAAAAAATATAAAACAAGGGCATCTTCGTATATCTTGTATCTACATAAGTTTCGAACTCAGGCGTTCAGGGGGAGCTTTAAGGTGATTGCTACGATCTGTTCCCAGCCAATGTCCCGCTAGATGGCGCTGAATTCTACATTTCTAGTTTATTTGAGTTTTTGCGTAATTGGAAAAGATTAAGGTCGTAGGAATAGTCATGGCGGTTACTGAATATTATATTTTATTTAAATATGTCATATCATTGCCTTAAAATCCACCCAATTCGGTAAAAAAATGCATTATAACATCTGTCATTGCATACAGGGTCGTTTACACACACAGACGTATACAAAAATGATAAAGATTTAAGTCTAGATGGCGTGAATGTAAAACAAGTAGGATTGTTATAAAAATAAAAGTTATATTTGTTGGCGTAAACTATTTTGTTGTAATTTTGGGAAATAAATAATGTCAAAATTGATTACAATAAAACGCAGTTTTATTTTATTACATTACACTATTGTTTTTTTTATCAAAACATGTATTTGAAGTAGCATATACCTATGATATAATATTATGCTAAGAATAATTATTCATACAACAACAAATCTAAAACACTATTTACTATGGAAAAAAACCAGGAAGGTGAAAAAGATATTTACGATTTCGACGCACTCGACTTTTAGTAAAATATAGTAGGTAAAAATTAAACAATGGTAATGTAAATTCTAAACAAACTACTACCAAAATACAATTAGAACAAAAATCATTTGACTTGTTTATTTCACCCAGAGGCCAGAGGCGGCTCGTGACAAAATTGTATAGGTGTTCACTTGAAATAAAACAACGAAAATACAATAGCGTTCGGGATGATTTATTACAAAAAAATGAGCACCACATTTTATAAATGTCTATAACACTAAAAATTACAAAGTACAGGCTATTTCAAAACGAATTCAATGACTAGGTATCAATAATTAGTAAATCACCGAATTTGCATTCGCGAGCGTAGGTATCCATAGTGTTTGTCACTGACGGTCACTGACCTCTATAACTTATAGTTATAGAGGTCAGTGGTGTTTGTTGTGTAAACATGTATGTATTTGAGTAGTTAGTAGCATATTATATTCTGAATTTCTGATCCATGCCTATTCACTCAAAACTAATAACACTAATGATTTGTAACAGTAAATTATTTCAATAGGTAGGTATTTGAACATTTCCCAACAAGACGTAAGAATAATTATTCGTAGGTATACAAGATACAATAACAAATCTAATACACTATTTATTATTTTATTATTTACTAGCGGTCCGCCCCGGCTTCGCCCGTGGTACATGTTTACGTTTTCTCTCCATAAGAAGTAATAGCTAGAGAGCTAGCGCAAAGCTACCTGTATGTATTTGACCAGACCTGGATTTTTGTGTGTTGATTCCCCTAATAATACCTACTATACATGAGATGAGGAGTCACTAAGCCCAGAGTGGTGGACGGGGCGCGCGCTTAGGTAAGACAGGTGGAAATTTTTGGCGAACTTTGAAACCATTTGACCACGTCTGCCATTTTGATATTTGAAAATAGATTATTATTACTATCGGAAAATAACAATGGCAGACCATTATCACGCGGATAACATTCTGGCAGACACTTATGAAAGTGCTGAAAAAAATACAATTTTGAAAGTATTTGACCAGATCTGCCATTCATATATTTTATTTATTAGGGTCTTAAAAACTTATTTTCGAAACGGCAGACATTTTCATTGCGTACAGACTTCAGCAGACAACAAAACTTTACAGACTTCAGCAGTCAACAAGACTTAGCTTCTACATGGTCAGATGTATATATGTATTACGTTCCCTGACCTTACATCAATGATTTACTTTATTAATGTTTTTATGGTCATTTACATTTAATTTTGAAAACTATGGAATAAAATTTATAAATTTGATGATACAAAACTAAATATACATTTGTAAAGAATCTCAAATATAAAGTTGTGTTGCAAATAACAAATCATCATTTAAATATTTAGTTTATTTCTTTATTTAAGAAACAATTAACAATTACAAAACAACATAAAAAAACACGCATGCATTTATTGAAATGTTCATTCATCATCACTATCGTATGGCGTTGTGTGACTCGTCTTCATAATCCATTGAATCGGATTCTGTAAAAGTAAAACGTAAATTATATAATAAAAGAAATGAGTAAAGTCAAAAATAATTATTAAAGAGTTAATCATTATAAACTTACCTAGTAAGGCAATGCCTTTGATGTCGCACGATGCCGCCGCGCCGCCAGTGTAGGTACTTCTGCTGCTAGGGTTGCAACAAATGGGAAATAAAACAATTGTGATTATTACTATTATGATGTAATCATTTATTCATATGTACATTCAAAACAATTGCGATTATTAAATCTGATGTAATTATTTTTTCATAAATATATAATTATTATTAATTACATAATATATTGCACTGTGAAATATTTACGTATCACTTTATTTTTGATGTTCTTAATTGTCTTTTATAAAATTTAAGTGACGCATTCGCATTGGGATCAACAATCCGATAAGAAAAGAATGGAGACAACATATACATAGCTTTGATTTCAATTCTACAGATACAAAATATACAATCTATCTAAAATGATACAACGGATGTTTCCTGCGTTTTCTCGTCAAAATACCGAAACAACGTAATTATTGTATAGTAGTTGGGCGTGAAAGTAAAAAAACAAATGAAAAGTGTTTTCCATATGATTATTTATTAAATTTACGCGATTAAGAATAATTTCAACGATACAATTTAGTAACCGAGAATTCAGAGGATTAAAGAAAATACCTGCCTGATCATTTTATCAAACTCTAAAAGAATTATGGTTATTTCGCATCACTCGGTTTATTAGTTTGGTAATAATTATTAAAGGTACAACCCTAGCCATTGAGTCGAACGGTAGGCAACACAATATCGACTTTGTGCGGGTACATATGGTACATTTCTTCTTGCTGTGAAGCGTAATTATTATTATTAAGATTTTTTAGGCTATTTTGAATCAGCTGTTCTAATTTAATTCTAGAAATTTATTAAAACGTGATTTTTTTAAAAGTATATTATGAGTTTATAAATACCTCAACCAATAGTTATTGTGTCCTATCCTCATTTCTTTATATCTTGGTAGTTAACTAAAGTGTTAAATTTACATAACCTCAACAACAACATTTACACTGCCACTGCACTAAAACTAATATGGAATCCATCACACAGTCTATTGATCAGATGTTTGAAGTGTTTAACCACAGAATGGATGAGTTCCAAAAGGATCTCCAGACAATTTCAACAGCCCCAATGGGTAGCCCGTCTTCTAAATTAGCGTCTGACTTTACAGTCTTTCGCACATTTGTCTTGACATCACTACAGTGTCTACAGTCTGAGGTTATCCTCCTGAGTAACAAAACAAAATTACCTACGACGGACGACCACGCTTCGAGTTGCCAAACACACAGCCAAACAACAATAATGAGTAATAAATTGTTTACAAAAAAAACAAGTTTTCCATTTTTCTGTATGAGTAGACAGAACTTCAAAACGCCACCTGCTACGGTTTATATTATGAACGATGGTTATAAAAATAAAAGTTATATTTGTTGGTGTAAACTATTTTATTGATCAATAATTTTGGAATTTAAAACTGTCAACATTGATTACAATAAAACGCAGTTTTATTTTATTACACTATTGTTTTTTTATCAAAACATGTATTTGAAGTACCATATAATATTATGCTGATCCAAGCATTTTCACTCAAAACTAATATCACTAATGATTTGTAAAAGTAAATTATTTCAATATACATTTCATAACCAACAAGTAAGAATAATTATTATTATTCCTACCTACAACAACAAACCTAAAACACTATTTACTATGGGAAAATAACCAGGAAGGTGAAAAACATTATATTACCTATTATTTACGATTTCGACGCACTCGACTTTTAGTAAAATATAGTAGGTAAACATAATATTATGGTTTTGATTTTTGCTACTAGTATAAGAAAACTGCGTGTTCAAACTACTTGTTTGTCTGTCTGAAAATTCGGAAGTACTTTGGTAGTTTACCGATTTATAATAATATTGTATATATCGTTGTTTAAAAAATA
Source organism: Colias nastes (assembly GCA_907164665.1). Classification (NCBI taxonomy): domain Eukaryota; kingdom Metazoa; phylum Arthropoda; class Insecta; order Lepidoptera; family Pieridae; genus Colias; species Colias nastes. Next base: position 2,660 of record CAJQZM010037007.1, on the reverse strand, counting down.
TTCAAACACAATAAAATATGATATACTGATTTATCACTGGTTTCAGTGATGAACTGATGAGTCAATGTTAGCCACTATACTTTCGTCATACGTGTGTATGATTGATGTGATTTGCAACGTGGTGATATTTCAGAAAAATCACGGGTCAAATTGTCCCACCGAAAATATAACTGCGTTATAAGAATAACTATACCTACGATAAATTATACATAATACAATATAGTCTCAAATGCATACTAGTGAAATATTTTATTTGAATCAATAAAATAAAAAAAAATTAAAAATAATAATAATACAAAAATAAATTCACAACACAAGAAAATCCGCGCGCAAATCATAGCGCGTGACAATGAAATCAAGAACTTTCGAGCCGACGCACGCGACGCGGACGACGAAGGAGCCTAACAAAAGTACCTACAATCATAGGCGGCTCGTGACAAAATTGTATGGCCGTGTTCACTTGAAATAAAACAACGAAAATAGGTACCTACAATAGCGTTAGCAGTACAAAAAAAATGAGCACCACATTATAAATGTCTATTTATACACTAAAAATTATAGAGTATTTCAAAACGAATTCAATTATTATTTAGCAATAATTAGAAAATCCCCGAATTTGCATTCGTGATCGTATTCATAGTGTTTGTCTACACTAATATTATAAAGAGGAAAACTTTGTTTGTTTGTTTGATTGTAATGAATAGGCTCATAAACTACTGGACATTTTACCAATGTTTGCAAGTTTGTGATTACTTTGATAGTTTACCGATTTATAATAATTGTATACTTATATCATTGTTTAAAAATATTCAAACACAATATGATATAGGTACTGATTTATCACTGGTTTCAGTGATGAACTGATGAGTCAATGTTAGCCACAATACTAATCACTTTCGTCATACATGTGTATGAACTATGATTGATGTGATTTGCAATGTGGTGAAATTTCATAAAAATCACGGGCCAATTTTTTGTTTTGAATCCCACCGAAAATACATATATTACTAATTGCGTTATTAGAATAATTAATTACTATACCCACGATCAATTATTACAATTTACAATATAGTCTCAAATGCATACTAGAGAAACATTGCAATTTGAATCAATTAAAATGCATAGCATACAAAAATAAATTCACAACACAAGAAATTCCGCGCGCAAATCATAGCGCGTGTCAATGAAATCAAGAATGTAATTTTATATCAAGCCGACGCGACGACGACGCCGAACTAAAGTAGTACCTACAGTACCATTTACCTTCAGTGTACAATACAGTTTACAGACCTACGACCGACGGACGAACAATAATGAGTAATAAATTGTTTACAAAAAAAAACATAGTTTCTAAGGTCATTAGTTTTATTTTATTTTATTGTTATTTTCTTTGAACGATTGGAAATGAAATTACTCAATTTTTACACAGAACTTTGATTTATTAGAATTATGCTCATTATGTATAAGATAACGAACGCGAATGCACGACATCTAGCGTCAATGTCTAAACATCGCCTTTCGTTTAGACATTGACGCGCTAGATCTGTAATAAGTATATAGTCTATGCGCTAGATGTCGTGCTTTATGTCGTGTTTCGCTTGGCAAAAGTCACGCACACTACTGTAGAAGTGTCAAATTTTTCCGGTATTTTACTGTTGTTTTTCTAAGTAAATATTGTAAATTATTGATTAAAAAGGTCGAACGCGCACACATTTCATTATAGAGAAGTGATAAAATGATTAGTTTTAAAGAAATAGTGTCTGTGTTAAGTGTTTAGAGGTAATCAAAAATGTATGGAGGGACGGTCGGAACATCAACCTTAAGTACAATGCAACTAAATGCTGGAATAACTTGCCGCCTCCGTTTCGCAATATTCAATCGTTGTCAACGTTTAGACTAAAGTACAAAAACTATCTTATTCAGACGCAGTTAGATCAGCATTAGTTGCATTGTAACCTCTTCTACCAACTAATCACTGTTAAGCTAGGATGGCCTTTCACTCGTCGAAACATGCTTTCCTTGGGTTTACGTCCATGGTTGTAAGTTTATATACCCATTGTAGCAGAATCCTTTTTTAACTTTCATTGCTTTGTTTTATTTATATATTTATTTACCTATTTACCTAATCCTGTTTAGTGGTTCTACTTAATGTATTATGCATTAAATTCATTTATATGTAATATATTATAATACGTGTATATGTGTATATATATTATAGTATATTATTATGTCTATATTTCACATTATACTATTAATATTGTATTTCGTTTCTTTTCTTCAATTAAAAAATATATTATGACGAATTATTGCTCTCGGGGATCACTGAAAATCGGTGCTGTGACGTTTTCTTTTTTACGTCACAGATGTTCACCGAGTGATTTCCCCTTTTAATGGCATTATGCTTCACAGTCTACACACTTCAATATGTGTTTTTAAGTATTGTAGTAAGTAAGTATTGTAGTAGTATTGTAGCATGTAAGTATTGTATAAATTGTTTTTAATTACATTTGTACTTGTGAGGCTGTGTGCCATTGAATAAACGTTTTTCTTCTTCTTCTTCTTCTTCTTCTTCTAATTATGATATGGACTCCATATTGAGTGGTAGTCCATAGTGAGTTGAGTTTCGACTGTCAAACGGCTTGCCTACCTGTGTTCTCAAA
>CAJQZM010037005.1:18960-66475 GCA_907164665.1 Colias nastes | reverse complement strand
GCGTTCAAACGTAAAAATACTAGCTTTCGTCCAGCGCAATTTTGTATCAGGACTCTTAACTAGCAAACCGGGCGAATTCCGTTTCGCCACCAGAGATACCTTTTCTTTGCTATAGACCTCACGGAGCCCGAGACCTGTCCAACGAATGCAAAACCGTGGAAATCGGTTCGTGCGTTCTGGAGTTATAGCGTCAGGAAGGAAAACCCGACTTATTTTTATATAGTAGAGAATATTTAACTCGGTTATGTATGATACATTGACATTCACCTAGATGTGGAAAGTTTAATATTTAAAATATCAGTATTCATTTAAATAATTGTATAATCAATTTGTATACAAAGCCCTTTATCATAATTATTTTAGAAACTTAACTAAAAATAGTAAACATTATTTGTGTGGAATCGCCTTTATAATTACCACCAGTGTTTGTTCAAAAACTCTCAAACTAAAGTCGAAATTTCGAATTAATTAGGGAATTATTGGCTGTTTTTTGGCCTGTTTGTCTGTCTAGGCTTTTATACTCTACTACTGAGTCCTTGTTTTGTTTGTTGTTTTTCAACAGAATTTCTGCCTATTGAGCTAATGCCAATAAAACTATAGCTAGTGGTTAATAATAGTTCAACTGAAAATATTAGTGAAATAAGTATTTTATTAATTTTATGACATTAAAATATAATCATTGTTGCATGAGCATGACGCTTTCGTAAACTCGTATAAAATCGATAAGTAGGTATACTATGAAAACAATTGCAATTGTTCATCATGTTTTGGCTTAGTACAGAGCATGCAAATATTGCGTAAAATTAAATTAAATACTATAGACAATGTTGAAATTAATTCCCATTACAATTATTAATTGAAACATTCTATTTAGAAAGTCGATTGAATACTTACTTCTTTACAATATGTCAACCTTTTTATTATTTTATGTACATTTTAAAGTGAGATGCTCGTTATCTTCCAATTAGACAGCATGAGTAGACTTGAATGAAATTTACCATCACAGAACTTAAGACGCGACATTCAACGACATTTCGCTGACATTTCCTGTAAAGGCATTTACAATTTACCTTTCATTTAAGTTAAACACAACCTTACTTAGCAAGTAAAAACCATAACCGCTTAATCCCTACTTAATTAAATCGAGAAATTTTCACAACATAAAATTTTAGAGCGCCCTCAAGGAATGTCATTAACGCGAACTTAAAAAAAATGCCCACAATTTTTCTTATTTCTATTTTGCCTCGATCTCGAAATTGTATGGCTCTTCTGAAATAATAGACAGGGATATAAGTGCCTCTTAGGTAGGGTGCCGGTTGAATGCCGAGTGCACTCTAGTCCGACTGAATATTTACGGATTCGCTCGTCATTTTTTCATGGGATTTTTGAATCGTCAGCCATCTTAATTAGCACTGAAGGTTGACGATACTTCACTGTTTAAAAATTGTTAGCCGGAGGGAGCTTAGGTTGCACATGTTATACTAGACGTGATGGTTACTTTATGTATTGTGCTATATGCTTATGCTATCCTGTCCTGTCATATTATCCTGTACAGAATAGGGTTCCTATGTTCTGTACGACATATTATCCCATGTTTTTGGCCTATGATCCTATCCTACTTGTAACTATAATTATATTGTAAAAGCTCATTTGAAAGATAGATGTTTGTATATTTACTTGGATCTATGTGAAATTCGGAACAGAGATGGTCTGGATCAGTTTTCAATCTGAGTGCCATGCGTGATGCGAGGATACTGTTTCTTTGTAGAGTTTGGACCAGCTTATTTACATCTGTATTTGCTTTTTGAAGTGAAACTTTTTTATCGGGGTTGCAAAAAAATTTAGTGTAACATTTTTTCGTTACGCGTGACATTTTTCCGTTACGCGCCATTTTCTTATCCCTACCACGCATGATTCGACGTATTTCTGTAAAGTTGCATATAGTAAATTATTTTTTGAAAAATAAGGTCATAAAGAAGTTTCACTTCTTACGTGTGTACACTAGTACACGCACACATTTTTTATAAGGTAAGTATGTGTTGAATTTTCTTAACAATTAACCATCATAACCCTCTAGCCAAATTAAGATGTTTAAGGAATCTGGGACAAATTATAACGAGATGGAAAGCAATGTATTCTTACTAAAGTATATTTTTGTGGTAAAAATAGTTATTTTAATCCATAGATGTAAAGATCAAGACATTCAAGGATAAAGGCACATAACAGACTGACAGATAGCGGAACAAAAGATTCCATCATTTCAATATATGATAAACAATACAGTCCCAATAAAAAATGCCTATTCCTTAAGGATTACATCAAAAGAGTCGAAGATAATCGTGTTACTGCATGGTTCAATGACCTCGTAAATGACGTTACGAAATAAGGAAGTACTCATGGTGTGTACATACTTTATTTATAGTGTAGGATTTGGTTGGAAATAAATGAAGTGAATGTGGTAAATGTAGTGGATGAAGTTAATAAATTAATCGTAGTAAGTTAAGTAACTGTAGTTACTTAAATAAAATAAAAGAGCTGTGCAGTTCCTGATTACAAATGATAATATAGGCTAAAGTTCGTCAAGATTCATTCAGGTGTTCTGGTGTGATTGCAATACAAACATAATTCATGATAGGATTATACGTACCAAACTTTCACATTTGTAAAATTAATATGGTATATAATAGAATTTAACAATAATATAAACTATCTGTACCAAATGGATAAAGTGAGCATGTAATATGTCATATTGACATTGTATTGAGGATACCTCTATTTACACGAACTTTTCATTTATAAGATAGCTGAACAAAATCTGCAACAGTCTCTTAGACTATAATCATATTGAATTTCACGGTACAACATCCAGTCTTCGCCCTTTGGGATACTTGATTTGCTAACATGTACGCATTTCTGTGAATCAACTATATATTCATCATTTGAAGGAAAGAAATTGTTATTTTATCACTAGCTTTCGCCCGCAGCTTCGCCCGCGTAGTCAAAAACCCGCATAGTTCCCGTTACCATAGGTTTTTCGGGATAAAACTATCCTCTGTGTTAATCCAAGTTTCCCTCTATTAGTTTAAATTTCATGAAAATTGGTCTAGCAGTTTTCGCAATTATAATATTATCCATAAAATTGATCAACAGATTTCGATGAAATAAAACAAATAAAAAAAATATCGCTTGGAGGATATTGCGTTTAAAAATAATATTGCTCTTTCTTCTGTTATTAATAATATGCGATGGTTATATTATTCTTTCGAACAACATTTACATAGGAAAAACAGCCTCAAAAAATTACCAAGTTAAATATTATTTATGTTACAAAGTTTCTCGTTAACTTTATTGATATTAAACCCTGCCTTCCGTATAAAATTAATTTTAAATTAAAATTTTATTTTCATTACCGTAAAAATTATGAAGCTCAGTAAACAGTAAAAATCCAAACGCTCAATGAATTTTTCAGTGAAAATTTCAATACATTTACAGTTAAAGAAAAATCTTTTCATAATAAATATAATAGTTTTAAATAAAATAACGATGAATGGAAGGAATTTTGAAAGCAGTAAGCAACTCTATTCACTAAATTGAAAACAACTTGCGTCTGTAGCAAATACTTATTTTACCTTAGTGGTAGTTAAGTGTAGTTAGTTTAGAGCTCTAAGGTATGACACAAACATACACACATAAGTTACTTACGTCATTGCATTATGTATGACTGTAAACCTCTCTTTCAATTCATTTATAATATTATGTACATTGTACACACATTATTTTATTTATTTTATGTTTATTGTAAAATAAATGTGTATTATTTTTAATTCTATTAAAATTCTATACGAGGTTTTAGTATACTTCGGAATAAGTTAGTTGCAGTATTAATTAAGTTGAAAATAATATGCAGAAAAAAAATAGATTGCTATACTGATTGATATACTGCGTATAACAAATTAAATTGTAAAACTGTCATGAGAAAGAGCAACTATGGAGTTTCTTGCCGGTTCTTATCCGTAGATACTGCTTTCCGAGTCAGTGGTAAATGTTAAAAATATGTAATGACGTTTCAAAAGTGCTTCTAGAAGAAGTCTAATTGAATAAATAAATGTTTGAGTTTGAGTATATCGTGGCGTCGTCGTCGCCAACGTCATCATATAACACGGCACGGCAAGGCATTCGTCGCCACGCTAGAAATGTTTCACAGCAATAAGACAACAAAATAAAGAAATTTAAGTTATTGAAGCAAGTAATGCAAGTACATAGAAAGTTCGATAAGTGATATTCGAGTGACCTTGCTGGCAGGATTCACGCACGGCTACACAATCCTTACTGTTTTATAGCACACGATATTGTGTCGTGTCGTATCGCTTGGGTTAAATATAACGGTCATTTCTTGCTATTTCAACAGTATTAATGTATATTTAAAAAAGATGTTGCATCACTTGTATTTTTTATTTTAATAAAAACATGACCGCGTAATATTTGAAGAAATTTGATAAAAGCTAAGTAGTAAACTAGAAGATGACCTAATGTTCGTCACGTAAATAAGAGAGACTATTATAATATTGCCTTATAAATACATAAAAATGTAAATAAATAGTTAAATTTTTTGGAAAATTGCAACACAAATGTCAATTAAATCGTTACTAATTGTCGCAATATCTCTACAAAAATGTAATTTTGCTATTTTGCATTGTAACGAATACTAATCTTCAATGTTAAAACAATTTTTGCATTCACATAAAAAAAAAAGTGTGTGGTTTTATGAAACCACGGTAAAAGTGAAACTTAGGCACAAAATTATCGTATTTGTACGATAATTATCGTACGGTTCGACCGTCACGCGACATGCGCTACACAGACCAAAAAGTTTGAGACGATGTAATAAAAGTTTCACTTTAAAAAAACATATTGAAGCATTATTAATAGATATTAACAAAAAATGCAATTTAATACAAAACTACATTTTATAAATAACGTCGTACGATATATCGTTAGTTATAAAAGAGCAACGGACGTAAGCGTACCCACAAGGATTCACGGACGGACGGACACAGGTCCTTTGTGTTTTTGTATAATGATGCCAACGGTTTCTTACGATTACAAATTTATATGCTTTTTTTTTAAAAAATATCTTCATGTGTAAAACACACTCCAGTTGTTTTGTGTTAACAAAATGGCGATTCACGTATATTTTATCTTATTATTGAAAAGACATAAAAACAATAAAATTATTATTATATCTATTACATTATGTAATTCATAAATAATTGAGCATTTTACCGTGATTTTACCGTTGTTAGTGTTTTCAACGGTTTCAAACGGGCCAGTAGTTTGAAAGTTTATCAAGTGTAAACAAATGCTAAATCTTTTTAATTCTAGAAAAGGTTGTTTATAATATTATTATCTTGGCATCATGGTTTATTGATTTCGAAATAACAGAGACATTTATCTAGAAATACTTTAAAATAATTTGTATAACACTAGCCTTTTAGATAATACATATTATAACAACAGGAGCGGAGCAATGCGGGTATACCCGCGGGGCACAGCTAGTAATAATTAATAATTATATAAACAGTAATCTTCATTTTTATAATCAAGTAATTTTTCAGTAATACCTGTTTAATATAATTATCTGTGGTAATGCTTACAAATGTATATTAAAAATGTTCGTTTGTCTGTCATTCACGTAAACACAGAAGTTACCTATTTCACACCCTAGATTAATTGTATTTACTCTATTAAAGTAACATAAAAAGTCTTTGAAAGTTTCATGTTTATATAAAAAAAAACCCTTATCGAAATCTATACAGCATTTTTGGAATAGAAACATACTTACTAACATAACTGTGACAAATAGATAGTTACATTCACATTTCTATAATTATTTTTAGTGCCAATAAACCGCTCTACTACCACGCTATTACTATACATTTCTCTGTTAAAAATATATTTTTATGAAACGAACTTTCCTTGAAAAACGCACAAAAAATACGTTAGGATAGAAACCTACGTCTTCCTGTAACTTTATCTATAAGATATCGAATTTCACCAATACCTTCGTAGTCTCATGACACAATATTGTAAAAAAGAACATAAATATCATGTTATTTTTACTAGCCTCCGACTGTTGGTTTGTCTGTACTTTTTCTAAGACGTCTTTGCGAGAATAGGTAGTCAGTAATCTATACTAATATTATAAAGCTGAAGAGTTTGTTTGTTTGAACGCGCTAATCTAAGAACTACTTGTCCGATTTGAAAAATTCTTTCGGTGTTAGATAGCCCATTCATCGAGAAATGCTGTAGGTTATTTATCATCACGCTAAGACCAATAGGAGCGGAGCGATGCGGGTAAAACTGCTGGGCACTGCTAGTAATTACATAAACTATATAATAATAAATAGGTATAATCTTCATTTTAAAACAAAGTAATTTATCAGTAAAACCTGTTATTATAAAATTATCTGTGGTAATGCTTATAAATGCATATGAAAAAAAGTTCGTTTGTCTGTCATTCACATATACACAGAAGTTTTCAGTCTGCAGGTTGATTTTCAATCTATAGTCCAATAGCATTTGAGATTGAAATGACGTCACGATTGCTTCGCTTTCTCTAATTCCGGGAAAATATAACCACATTATTGTTTATTTAATATGACATAAGTGTTTTAAATTTTGTTATTGTTAACTAATTAGTTGTTATTGTTATCTTAATAGCGTAATTCAAAAAGTTACGATTTATTTGTTTGTATAAATTTAAAATGTGTAAACATAATTAAAGAAATAAAAACTATTATAATATTTAATTTTGTTTATAAAAATATTCTAACGATGTTATTGAAAATTAAATGCTTTATTATGAATCTGATTTTAAAATGTTATTGTATTTTTAAATTATTTAGGTATTGTGTTATGGCAATGAGCCAAAATGCGTACAGACAAGGCGAGAATATAATTTGGAACTTTTTTTTATAATAGTGAACGAGCAATCCTTACCTTTTGGTCTTATCTTTACTAATTATTATCATCACTACATAATATAAAACAAAGTCACTTTCTGTCCCTATACCCCTATGTATGCTTAAATCTTTAAAACTACGCAACGGATTTTGATGCGATTTTTTTTATTATATAGAGTGATTCAAGAGGAAGGTTTTAGTATATAATTTATTAGGTTTTGACAACGCGGGCGAAGCCGCGGGCGGAAAGCTAGTGTATTATAAAAAAGTGTTTATTTGTTTGTTCCTTTTTGTTTTTCACGTTTCGTTGCAATAGTCATTTTTGGTACTTATATTTTTTTGTGTCTGGAGATAGTAGGCTAGATATTGATGTTTTGCTAGTTATCAAAATTATCACGCGCCAAAAAAGTACATTCCTCATACTACATACTACAACTGTCTTACACCCTCAACATAACGCTGATTCAATTCAAAAGTACCACAAATAAAAAAAAAACAAAAATGTTTTTATCGCAAAAATGCAATCGTAAGCCTTTATATTTTCATATTTGAAAAAGATACCCATTGATTTTGCATTCTAAGATACGAAACTCACGCAACCGTTATTTTTGAATTTTCGGTTTGAACGCGCGAATTATAATCTAAACCGCCATATTGTTAGTTGCGCGTCGACAATCGAGCTGACAGCACGTCTCTTTTGTGCAAAAGTGCCACATCTCAAAAAATAATCCGTGTTATTTATTATTGTTATAAAGAAAACGACCACATTTAGGAATACTGCAGTTTTGAATAAAGGATTCACGTAAGTATGACATTATTTTTAAATCAAAAGAACCATATTTCAAAACTGATTGTTTTGCATAGAAAATATACCGAAATAAACTTTATTTTTTTAAATAAAATAAACTTATCAGACAATGTGTTCGTTTTGCATTTAATTTATTTAATATGAAGTACGGTATTTAAAAATGGTTTGTTTTGAATATAAAAAAATACTTTATACTATTATAATTTCAAATTAAGAGAGCTTTATTCAGGAATACACTCCTTTTGCTTTTATTTTAACAGAATTGTTTTAGTACAATGTATTAAACCTGACTTTATCTCAAAACAAATTATAAAATTGTAGGTATTTTTTTACGAATTGAATTACTTTTATTCCATAAGTTGAACAACCGGCCGGCGTTGGTCGGTTGCAGGTTTTTTACGTTAAATAAATGAATTTTATTTTAGCATAATTTATTTTATTGTTAATAATTCCTTATTTTTACAAGCTTTTATTTAAGTTGCAATGTATGTCTATGTTTATATTATGTTCGGGTGAAATCTTACAACTCAATTTTAAGGCACTTGCCCTCAACCGATTGAGTTGAAATTTTGTATACACGTTTAGTTTGGATGACAGAATAATTTTATAGTACTTTCGAGCTGATCTGATGATGGCGCCAGAAGGTGGCCAGAGGAACTCTGTAAACAAACAACGCAATCGCATCGCGCTTGGGCTTTTTTGTTTTGTCTACACTAATTACTGTAAGCTTAGCTGAATTAAAAGCTTGTGTTTAAAATCGATTTATGTTAAAAACTTATTACATAATTATTGTTTCCTTTTTACAGAATGAGTAGAAGAGTACATAGAATACTAAACATGGTGAGAGATAACAGTAGAAGTATTGGAGAAAATGTTCAAGACGTTGAAAAACATCCGCAAATTGACAATCCAATGTTAGAAGAACCAGATGTGCCTCTGAATGAGTCTTTGGATAGTAATTCTATACCAGACAGTCAGCTCAGCTTGTCTCTACTTGACGATGAATGTTTAGAAAACAGACCAAACGTAGTTGTTCCAGAAACTGATTATGATAGCGACACTTCAGAGTCTAAGAGTTCGACCAGCTCTAGTTCAGATTTCTCTTCGGACGATAGCGTTAAAGACCCAGATTTTATAATGAGGCAAGACTTAGCATTAAGTGATTCAGATTCGGATAATGATTGTATTCAAAATGTAAACTTCTTAACTAAAAGCAGACTACAACAATTATCTCCTCAACCTGGTTCCTCTGGTTTAAATAAAGAGAATGAAGAATCTGGACGTAGTAATCTGTTAGCAGATATTTATTTGGACGATGTACTGATGAGACAAGAATCTGAAACTATTGATGCTCAACCAAATGACTTACAATCAGACAACGACAACATACAGGTTCCCAGCGTTGGTATATCAAGTGTTGAAACAGCCTCTCCATTTAATGTGGAAAACGTAAACATTGAAAGAAGAGGTCGCAAACGGAAAGCCAATCCAAACTCATGGCAGAAAAATATGTCTAAACTATTAAGAAACAGTGGCAAAGCATATACGTCGATGTCGAAAATGAAGAGAAAAGTGGAAGAAAAGAAAATGGGGTCGGTCCCTTTCAATATCCGATACAGTCATCAGAACTGTTGTTAAAAAATATCATTCTAACCCCAAAGTCATCCAATTCAAAGAACAAAGAGGAAAACATAACAATCATTATCAGCTTGAACCATCTCTAAAACACGGAGTCAGGGCCCATATCAATTCCATCCCACGAATTGAAAGCCACTACTGTCGTAGTCAATCAAAACGCGAATACATTGAAGGTGGCCTTACCCTAGCGGCTTTACATCGCGATTATGTAGAAAAGTGCGTGTCGGAAAATAAACAGCACGTTTCTTATCAAATATATTATAATATTTTCATAAATGAATTCAATATCTCCTTTTGGCAGCCAAAAAAAGACCAATGCGAGGAATGCACTGCTTTCAAAAATTGCGAAGATAAGTCCACAATGAAAGAAAAACACGAAGAACACCTAAATGAGAAAGATCTTGCAAGAGCCGAAAAGGAAAAGGATAAAGGAAATGTTAGTGATAATCTGATAGTAGCTGTATATGACTTACAGGCGGTAATGCCTTGTCCACGGGGCGAAGTATCGAGTTTTTACTATATATCTAAAATAAATGTGCTTAATTTTACTGTTACTGAGCTAGGCTCTAAAAAGACTACTTGTTTTGTATGGCACGAAGGAGAAGGGGCTCGAGGAGTAAACGAAATAGGATCTTGTATACTTATGTATTTAAACGATTTGAATAACATGGCTACTGAGGAATTTGATGTGATATTTTACAGCGATAATTGCTGCGGGCAGCAGAAAAATAAGTTCATGGTATCAATGTACCAATATGCCACAAATAAATTACCAAAACTAAGAAGTGTAACGCATAAGTTTTTAATTAAGGGTCACACACAAAACGAAGGCGATGCCGTTCATTCCACTATACAAAAAAATATAACTCGAGCTTTAAAATCATCGCCCATTTATGTACCTGATCAATATATTACCCTTATTAAAACTGCAAAAATGAAAGGCTCGCCTTACATAGTTAAAGAACTTGCCCATGATAGTTTTGTTGATTTAAAACCTTTGGCTTCCGGTAACTATACTACTAATGAAGACAGAGAGAAGGTAAAATGGTCTAATATAAAAGTACTAAAAATAGATAAATACGTGAAGAACAAGTTCCTATATAAGACTTCATATCAAGAGAATGAATTTAAATCAGTGTCCACACTTAATAAAGGCAGGCAGCAGAAAACGAATCAGTTTGAAAATATTAGTACACCAAAGAAACTTTATAACCAAAAACTAAATGTTACGCAAGCAAAAAAACAGGGTATTCTTAATCTTATTAATAAAAATATTATCCCCAAATATTATGAATCGTTTTTTGCAAATTTGTAATTTAGATTAAGAGAAACGCAGCGACCACTTACTTGGTCTAGTATCTTATACATATTATGTATTACTTAATGATACGTTTTAACAAAGTTTATATTAATAAAATACGGTTGTGATTTTGTGATCTCATGAGTGTTCCTAATTGCATTTTAAATACTATTATAGTTATAAGATTTTAAAAGTTATTGTTAATTTTAACCTAAGAGTATAATGTTATAGATGTTTTTTCAAAAGTTTTGAATATTTTCTTTAAGTTTATAAAGTCTTTGTTTCATTTTTAGTTTTGAAAAACTTGCCAATTAGCTTGGTCAGTTTTCTTATTTTTCTTTTCATTGTTTAAACAGAACTTAAATGTTAAAATAATCACTAATATTATAATTAGTGATTATTTTAACAATAGTTTCGAGGATTTTTATTTGTTATTTTCAGGAAAACTTTGATTTGTTTTAAGTTTTAGACAGCATTTCAATTATTTTATTAAATTGCTAAGCCATTTTTATAATGTTCCTTAAAAGTTTTATAATAAAACATGATTAATGCATATTTTTTTTTATTTATGTTTGTTTTATTCCATATTTAATATATTTGAAACATATTTTTATATTCAAAAGTAACTTATCTGCTTATAGCTCCTCTAGTATTTAGTTTATTATAAAACTACTTAAAACATTTGACGCAGTTTAAAAATACGCTTCTAACGAAGTATAATATGTATATATTTGATATGAAATAAGAAAGTATTAGGCAAAAAGTAGTTTTTTTTTTTTTAATTAGCTCTCCTGTAAAAAAGTCTTATTTTGATTTGCGATAGTTTTGAATTGAAGCAGCGATAAGAAATCGTATCGTTCATTTACACCACACGACACACGATAATTACGGCTGGTTCCCACGGGAGCGTCGTGTCGTTCCACTTGGCTGGTTATGTAAAGTGGTTTTTACCACATGGTGATAACATACGGTGTAATAAGAAATATAAAGAAACAATGAATTTATATGGGTATATTATTTAATAATTTTGGCATTAGCCTTTTTTTGTCGAAACTAACATCTTTCTTTACATCCAAAATTATATTTATTAATATGACGTACAATTAGGAAATATTTTATTTCAATAATCCAAATCGATGCTGTTGTAAGCGTAACAGACGGACAAACTTTCAAATTTAGGTATTTCATTACTAGCCGGAATAAAATATATATTATATAAAGTATCTACAGCTTATGACACTCATGACAGCCAAGCTATCTATTGGTAAAATAATTTTTAGAATCGATTCAGCAGATCCATAGATTACCCCGAACAACACAACAAACTCATAAATTCACATTCTTTACCTTTTTACAGCATATTTTTAGTTTATAATAATTGTTAGATTAGTAGGTAGGTATTAACTTAGACTTCAAAATCCTCTTCCCAATCAACACTAGGTATTTTATTATATAACTACTTATATTAAAACCAGTAATTAGCCTCATTTCCATAGAAACTCAGTATAAAATAAGATAGGAATTTAATCAGTACCTAGGAGCTAAGTACGACCGCAAGAGCCCATCTGACCAGGCATTGCTTTGGCTTCGATATTGAGTTACGACCAGAATATCTTGACCCCTGTAGCAGTTTGCTTTATTTTTATAGTTAATTGAGTATAAAGAATAAAATCAGGTTAAGATGAACTTAAATGTAGGTAACACTATTATGTTATCTAAATTGTTAAAAAAATGTATATATTTCATTGGCTCGCTCTGGCTTGATGACTTTTTTGAATTATTTCGAATTATTATACTCTGTCCATTATATTATTTGCTTTTTGACAGCTTCACGCCTATGAAGGATTGTATTGTTTAGGTTAAAATGTCATACTAAATAATATTGTACTTCATGGACAGGCCCCGCCCACTTAGTGATGTCTAAACAGAATTATTCAATGATGGTTCGATAGATTATAATAATCGATAGAAATACTCTGTAAAATATATCCGATACAGAAATACTCTTCTATTATGTTCTGTTATTTAAACATAAAGACAACCAAATTGTAAGACAGAAACCAATAAATAATAAAATATGAGTTTAGTTTAGTTTTAACTTAAAATGCATCGATATGTGGTCATATATTACTATTTATATATATTCTTATATTATTATTACATTTCTTATTAGTAAGTACGTTAACGTTGTATGTAATTATTATTTGATTTTACCTGATTCGATTTATGATAATATTTTGAATTTATAATCTGAATGGTATCACAATAGATTGTCTTTGGGACATCACTTCTGGTATCACCCGTCGAGCTGTCAAAAGGCAATTCTTATAGTGGACAGACTATAGCTAAAATTTATCAGCTTACGAAATGTCGTTTTATTCATGACACTGGATTAATTAAGGAGAGGAGAATTTAAATAGATAATAATTTAATGTAGTTATCCTACTTCCCACTTACTTACATTATAAACGAAAAAGTTTATAAGAATGTACGGGTGTATGTTTGTTACTCTTTCACGCGAAAACCACTGAAATAATTTTGATAGTACTTTGCAGAAATGTAGCTTATGTAACAGACTAACACATAAGCTATAGAAATACGTTATTTCTGTTTAACTGCATGGCACAACTAGTAATGTAAATATAATTATTGTTTTATTATTTTGTTGCAGGAACAATAACTTTTCAACTAATTTCCTTAATTTCAAATTTTAAAGGACGAAAGCCAAAGGGTTTAGTTGCGGTCCAATACCCCTAAAACTACTGAGCCGATCTTGTGTAATTTATAAAGGAGATAGCTGTCAAAAGTGACAAGGGTACAAACGGTTACCAGTCAACAGTTACAGGTAAGAATAACACGAAAACTGGAGTAAAATATATATTTCCTTACCCGACTATAGTAAAAGGAGGGTAATATTTTCCGAGTGTATGTATGTAATATGTATGTATGTTTATTAAGCTCTACTTCTACTTTATTTTTATTAAAAAAAATATTTCAAATAATATAAACTCGATCGTTAATGATAGGATTCTAACAAAGAAAAAGATATAGAATAAAAAAGACGTGTGGCACTCGGGGACTGCCGCGGTAAAGCTATTGCATGATATGCCTTCAAGCCACACCTCCGTGCCCGTCGGAGTGGGGAGCGTGAGGTTTTTTCGTTACGGAATTTCTGGATTCGGTCCCCGCGCTCAAGGCCCGCGATAGAAGCTATGCAATAGCTTAAAATATTTAGACAAGTAGGTACAAAATATTTCATGGAAGGTTCTTACACTATGGTTATTTGACATCACCATACAAAATAATCTGAAATCTCATAAACGTTTGAAACGCAACTCGTATCATATCGTAAACACTAAAACTGTGAACTACAAAAGCCCCAAAATCTCAGGCAAAGCCGCATGTAATTACATGTATAAATTTTCCTAACATTACATAATTTCACACAAGCAAATTTCAACCCTATTTCTAAGACGATACAGTCTGAAGTCCCAATACAATGCGCGTGCAATATTTGAAATTTACGCGCAAGCAATTCCAAGTCTTGTCTTCGGGGAATAGAGCAGGAATTCTAGTATCAAGAAAGTTTCATTATGGCTGTAATTCTTAAATATGAACAATTTAAACTGCAACCTTATCATCAAAACATAAAGTCTAAATTTAAATCTCACTTTGATAAATGTTTATTCCAATTTTGGATGGTCAGATGCAAGCTAAAATGAACCTTAGTATCAAGAAAACCCTTTTGTAATTTATTCTAAGATCCCATGCACATGGCATACTTATTAGACCGTTTAATATTGGGCATGATTTTTACTAGAAGGTATTTGTAGGGAGTAGGGACATAAGAAATTACTTCTTAAAAAGTTGAAGGCTCTTTGAAGGCTAAACAAATCTCTTCAAATTTAATAACATTTGAAAATGCTTTATATTTTCACGCGATTATAGCTAAATATGTTGTACCATACTATACACATTCTAGTATTATATAGTATGGTCTGTGGTATGGTAATATCTGTGGTTTGAATACCTAATCTATACTAATATTATAAAGCTGAAGAATTTGTTTGTTTGTTTGAACGCGCTAATCTCGGGAACTACTGGTCCGATTTGAAAAATTCTTTCGTTGTTAGATAGCCCATTTATCGAGGAAGGCTATATAATATCATCACGCTAAGATCAACAGGAGCAGAGCTACGCGGGTGAAACCGCGCGGCACAGCTAGTTATAGAATATAGATATGACTCAAACATCGACTTCTGTCATTGAGTTAATAAGTACTTCTGTATCTTATGAATTTTTAAACAATAAAGTTATTCGGTCTGTTTGTTTGTCCAACCTCGGAAATTACACTATAACTGCATAATTTAACTGAAGTTCTGATTTCCACGCAATGATCTCGCGAAGCAATATAATATTTTGTTAATATTGTTACATATAATATTATTACAATACTCAAGTAAAGTAACAAATTTTGTATGAACGCGCTAAGCTCTGGAACTACTTATTTGAATTAAAATATTATTTTTGTGTTGAATAGTCAATTTATTGAGAAAGGCTATTATAGGGCAATGGGCATCATGTGCGAAGTGAATGAAACTGCAGGGCACAGCTAGTTTTCTTTAAATGTTAATAGAACAAATTCCCAATCCTTAGCTGATACGTAGCAACGTGCTTTCATACAAAATACAGGTCAACACTGGTTGGTTTTAAAGACGTTCATTTGTTAAAAGTGAGAAAAATGTTATTTTAATTTTTTATTTGACAGCGAGACATGTTTAAAATTCGAATACCGACATTCTAGAACATAATATGTGATAATATTCAAAATTACATTTAGAACGTCTCGTATACATCGTAGATATACCATAAACATGTAAAGCGAGTTTGAATCGTATGCCCATAGTAATACAGTTCATAATAATTTCACTATCAATAATTATAGAAATGCGATAATGAATCTTATAACCATAAGCATAAAGTGTACATTAATTGAACATTGGAATTTGAACTTTATCCTCGTGCGATAAGCGCTACATGGTGTTTGCATAAAATTATCCGCTTCGTTGCATTTGATAATTGTTGCTATTTTCTCACGGATTTTCTCTTAGTCCAGGAGATGGCAGTTAAATTTATTATCCTTATTTGTATGTTATAGTAAATTATTACACCTTTTCTAAAGTAACATGCTTTTAATAAATTTATGGATAAACTAGTTGTTGCCCGCAGATTCACCCGAGTGGTCAAATAAAATTTTCATGGCATGAACTTTCAGTCTCTATTTTATTCCCTTGGATAACTTATCAAAATCTTCTATGCGGATGTATGTGCATAGTGCCTATCTGGATGCAAAATTTCATCGCGATCGGTATACCTAGTAGTTTGGGCCATGCGTTGATAGAGCATTGTAGATTTTGCATTTTCTATGTTCAGAAGAATATCAATTAGGTACCAATTAATTATTACACAAAAATAATTACCATTCAAAACATATCAAACCTTTTTGTTGACAAGATAAATGTCCCTTCACATATACAATTCTTGCACCCAAATCACCCGTCCTTATCTACCGTCGCGATAACGCTAATGAGTGAGCGAGACGGACGTATGTCAATCAGGCCTTGATTGATGAAGACGGCTGATATAAATGGTTCTTTGTTAGAAATAGATATTTGGAAACACTTTGGATATAGTTTCCCGTATTAGTTTTAGGACAGTGGTTATCAATTTAGACTTTGAAATTAAAAGATCAAAATTCAATTCCAGGTGAAAAAGCCTTTATATAGGGGAGCGGGGGGCACGTTGTTACAGGGGTAAGAAGTTACACGCATTTTTTACCGGGATTTTAAACTCTTTGGTAGACGTAAGTGGCCTCATTTGTTTCCTTATAACATCGTGTGTTGCAAAAAAACAATCAGTGACCCGCCGAGCGGCAAACTGTTAGGTTATGTACACGTGTCTCGATTTCCATCAATTAAGTAACAAAATCTTTTACGAAATTTTTGATTCCTGCTGTCTATGTTTGTTATTCTCTAAATTCTTTTCACCTCGAACGTTCATAATGTATCGAGTTTTAATTTGTAATAGCGTTTTATTCTGCTATTGATATCCATCAATGGCGGCTTTAATTTAAATTAAAAAACATACCATGGGGCAGGTTGTTACAATTTTTCGGGGTAGGTTGTTTCATGTACATGTAACAACTTGCCTCAGACCTTGTATTATCGTTCATCTCATTGACTATCATTTAGAAATTACTACGCTGTACTAGGTACAACTAGTCAAGAAGTTTATGAATCTGCTGCGGCAGAAGTACTGCAGAATAAAACGAGCATTCGTAAAGCAAGCAAAATGTTTAATTTGAAAAGAAAAGTGTCTTGAAAATGTTAGATTTTAGTTTGACTGAAGTGACAAGTTAAAAAAGTATAAATAATTTATTACATGTTGATATTTACTGACGAAGTTTTCTAATTCAGTAATAAAAAAGTGTTTTATAAAAGATTTAAGAAAGTTCCTGCCAAAGTTATGTGATTATTACTGTTAAAAAGTTGGAAAATTACGATATAGATATTATAATTGCTCATAAATGTTATAAGACTGTTCAAAATAGTCTCTTATTCATAACATTTTGAAATAATAAAAAATAAATTATTTATTATTGTTCATTTTGTTTATTTACCTACTGTAACATCGTGCCCCGAAGCTGCAACAACTAGCCCCAAGTCAGGGGTAAGTTGTTCCAATCGACTTATTTCATTAATTCTCTATTATGGGAAAAATTACGTAAGTTTTAATATTTTTCCAATGCTATTCTACTAGCCGAATAGACACACTAATGGTAAAAGCAATCAAATGTATACATTATTTGATAGCTTTTGTGATATTAATAATTATCTAAAAATTGTAACAACGTGCCCCCCGCTCCCCTACTAAACTAATATACCCTATGTACTCACTACTAATAAAAATTTACTATACATATATTATGTAGGTATATTATCTAATATTATAAAGCTGTTTGTTTGTTTGAACACGCTTATCTCAGGAACTACAGGTCCGATTTGAAAAATTATTTCGTTGTTAGATAACCCATATTTTATCGAGGCGGCTATGTATCATCAGGCAAACAGGAGCAATGCGGATAAAACCGCGGGGCACAGCTAGTATGCTGTATTTTAGTAGAAGATATTAAAAACATTTCATGTTGTAGGTATTTACTAGTGTCCGACCGAAAGTTCGGTTTCGGTTTCGGTTTCGGCTGAGTTTCGGCCAAAAATCAAGTTTCGGCCGCAGTTTCGGTTTCGGCCAGAATCGGCCGAAACTTTTGCCGAAACCGAAACTTATTTCGCAAGTTCACACACGTTCACGCTCGCCTTCGTTTTCCTCGGCAACGCTTTGACGGACGCTGTCGCCATTTTATAACTGTTTTCTATTTAAATGTTCAAACTTCAGTTTAATATAATAGTGAGTTACTTAATTGATAATTCGAAATGTAAGTATAATAATTGTCCTACTAATTGTGATCTAGGTATCTTTGTTAATTCTAAAAATGCAATTTTTGATTATCTATGTTGAGATTGGAACTGGGTGTAATAGTAATTATTATTTTTATTTATGAGGTACCTAAAAGAGACTGATTATTCTTCTAAGTACAAATACCAATCCAAAGTATTAAAGAGAAAGATCTAAAAATACCAATACTTAGTATTTAAAGTAACAGTAACAATTACTGATTTGATTTAGATGACTGATTTTACTGAGATCTTAATTTGAAAAAATAATAAAATTGTTATTATTAATATTTTAAAAATATTATTTTTTTTATTTTATATTAAACTAGCCGCTCCGCGCGGTTTCACCCCCGTGGCTCCTCTCCTGTTGGTCGTAGCGTGATGATATATAGCCTATAGCCTTCCTCGATAAATAAGCTATCTAACACCGAAAAAATTTTTCAAATCGGACCAGTAGTTCTCGAGATTAGCGCGTTCAAACAAACAAACAAACTCTTCAGCTTTATAATATTAGTATAGATAAATGATTACAACAAATTTAATATACTGTGTTTTCATTTCATGCCCTAATTAAGGCAAAATAATAGGTAAAATGCACCAAAGTTCAGTATTTTTAGAAATTTCATACTTGACCACGTGAGTTTCGGTTTCGGTTTCGGTTTCGGCCGAAACTGAAGCCACGGCCGAAAATTCGGTTTCGGTTTCGGTTTCGGCCTGGAAACCAGTTTCGGTCGGACACTAGTATTTACTGTTGTAGCAACGATAAAAAGATAAAAAACCGGCCAAGTGCGAGTCGGACTCGCGCACCGAGGGTTCCGTAAAAACCTGCAAGGTTTACAAAGTTCGTTCATTACGACAATCGAGTCACGCGTTCACGAGGAAAAAAGTAATAAGTTTATATTTATTAAAAAATAAATATATATTTTGTAATGTAACTAAAAATTTAAGGTTTTCGGAATTTTTCCTTTATGTGTGCTATAAAACGTTGCTTCATGCCAAATTTCAAGATTCTAGGTCGACTGGAAGTACCCTTTAGGTTTTGATTCCCTTGCGAGTACTTGCGAGTTTCAAAATATGCAGCTTAAATTGCTGTTTCTTTTGATTGCGTTGACATAGAAGTTTGATTTTATTACAGCTTAAAGGTATTATAGACCTGAGTATTTGGTATGAATTTCAATTTAATACCTCTACGCGTTTATGAGGAAATGGGTAGTAAGTTTAAAATTATTAAAAAAATATATTTTATGTGATGTAACTAAAAATTTATGGTTTTCGTAATTTTTCCTTTATCTATACTATAAGACGTTGCTTCGTACCAAATTTCAAGATTCTGAGTTCACGGGAAGCACCCTGTAGGTTTTGATTCCCTTGCAAGTGTCGAAAATTTGCGGCATAAACGGCTGTATCTTTTGATTGCGTTGGTTTAGAAGTTTGATTTTTTCACAGCTTCAAGGGACAGTAGACCTGAGTAATTGATATAAATTTCAGCTTCATACCTCCACGCGTTCCTGAGAAAAAGGGTCTTGACAGACGGACGGACGGACGGACGGACGGACGGACGGACAGACGGACAACAAAGTGACCTATAAGGGTTCCGTTTTTTCCTTTTGAGGTACGGAACCCTAAAAATCAATGATATAACTAAATAATATAGAATCAATTTGGAAATGATTTAAGCTGATGTGTTATTAATACCTAATTATTAGAATGAGGTGTAAAATTAATTACCAATTTTTATTTTTATTATAAAGCTATAATTCGAATCCTGATGCACAATTAATTTTATTATATTACCTACTATTCATCGTATTAATTAACGAATACCTTAAATTAAAATTACCTTATAAATAAGGCGGTATGGGAACACACACCCAATTTATGAAAAAACTAGCGGTCCGCCCCGGCTTCGCCCGTGGTACCTACATGTTTACGTTTTTTTTCATAAGAACCATCGACGTCTATCCTCGTACTTCAAGGAATAGATTCCGCAGCGCACGCGATGACAGAATTTTTTACACCTTGGGTTACATTATTGCATTTTTGGTAAGGTAATTTTTTTTTTGAAAATGCAATATAGCCTATGTTGCTCAGTGAAGATGCAGCTTTCTAATGGTGAAAGAATTTTTGAAATCGGTCGAGTAGTTTATGCGTGAAAATCATACATACATACATAATTACAAAACTTTCCTCTTTATAATATTAGTATAGGTAGATAAAAAAGGAAAGAACCCGATTGCGAAGAACTAGACTCGAATGGAAATACTGATTTTTTTCTTTAATAATGTCTATAGATAAAATTCATACCCACACACTTCAGTGACATTCCAAAGAAAATATAGGTACATGCACATTGCACATGCTTTAAACTTAACCCTCCTTTCGTGCAGTCGGGAAAATGCTCCAATTTCGTAGTTTCAGTTGTTAACACAAGCGATATCTATTATTATCTAGATTCAAAACATCAGATACTAGGAGAATCACTGGTTATGGAATAACTCGTGACCTCATTTGTGTAGGGTTGTCACATATTAATTTAATAATTAAATTATTTATTCTTTAATAGATACAATTTTCTTTAGATACAAACTTCATGTTATGCCTTTTAAGGTATAGCACAGAGTCTGATACTCTCTGATAGGTCATATAGAAGCTGTCTACTAGTAAATAGTCATTTTAATAAATATGAATAATCGTCAGCAATAAGTCATAATCTTTTATAATAATATGTAGCACCTTATTTCCCGAAAAAGCACACAGCACATAAGAAAAACAAAACTAGCTATTCCGTTGCTGCGGTGATATTCTAGGAATACCTTTTATAGCCTTACATAGTATTATATTATCTATGGCCTTACGTCTTATCAGTATTATTTCCAGCGTGAAGTGATGTCACTAGACGACCTAAAGCGTTGTCTTTCACACTGGAAGTAATACTGCTTACTAATTAGCTATTTAAACTAGCAGCAGCCCTATTCAGCTTCAACCACATCCGTTGTCATTGGCCCGAAATATTCGCGCTCGTAACATAATGCACTGCTATCTCCTACCTATACAGTTACATGTCATTTGGACACTTGCTTTTTGCTCGCGGGTTTATCTGCATTAATCCCATAGTAACTGTTTTCATGAACACAATTAATTTCTTGGCATAAGAGTTTTCATGGAAATAACAATTGGAAAGAAAATCATCGACTTCGGCACTATAAATTCTTGTTCATTTTAAATATAGGCAAATATCCTGACGATTCTCGTAAAAACGCTTATTGTGTGCGTGAGCCAATTCGAACGTGTTCTATGAATTTTCCCTAGTGGTTGTATCTGTATATTGTGACGCGGGTGAGAAGCTTTATAGCCAGAAGGTCACATTTTGACAACTGAATCTGGTAATAAATTAATAAAAATTTTACAGTTAGGTATATAAATGCCTTTATGTATATGAAATATACCTTTGAGCAAACGTAGTGTAAAGGACGTGAATAATTAACGATAGATTCAGCGGATAGTACTGTAATATTAATGTGGCATACTAACATGATCATTTGAATATATTATATTCATACACGCTCATAAATACATAACAAACCAGTTTAATATTAGAGAAAAAGTCATAGTACATAAGTAAATCAACTAAGAAAAAGATATACATTTTTATGTGTTTTAACACGTCATGACAGTAAATTATAAGACCAATAATACTGTGCACTGTGCAGTCCTGAAAATGAAAAAGGCATTAATTAGCTTTTCTATAAGTCAATGCTGATTTTCCGTAGCTTCACCCATATTACACTACAAAATTCATCAATCATCAAAATTCATCAAAAAATACAATCATTTAAGCATTAAAATTTAAAACTTTTCGTTTTAGTAAATTTTTACTACTTTTTTTAGTCGTATTTAATACTAAAACTTCGCCCTCGCTTATATTAGGTAGTCTATAAAAAACTACATTCCGTTTCAAAAACAAACAACCCTAACCAGTTTATCATTACAATTAAAAACGAAAAGCATTGAAGCATGGAACATTAAACAGTACTGTCGCGCTAAAAAGCGTTATCACAATTTTGTTATCTTCACATTTTTGCGACTGCCCGGCTACAACAATTATTTGTGATGCTACCCTTTGAATGACAATTTTATGTTCTGTTGTGCTTTGTAAAGGTTTATCTGTTTGTTTAATTGAATGTTAAGGTCTGGCCTGTTTGTGGGTCGTTGATACGGTTTTTGTTTAGATTTGCATACGAGTGTAACTGTCTTTTTATGTGTAAGGAGTAAGAAGCATTTTATGTGAGTAAAACGAAATATATCCTCTACAGTTAATGTTGTGAGGAATGCTCTACGTAGCCATTTGATGAATTTTGTTTCATGTATATGTGTATATTGTAACTAGCTGCTCCGCGCGGTTTCACCCCCGTTACCCCTCTCCTGTTGGTCTTAGCATGATGATATATAGCCTATAATAGCCTTCCTCGATAAATGAGCTATCTAACACCGAAAGAATTTTTCAAATCGGACCAGTAGTTCCCGAGATTAGCGCGTTCAAACAAACAAACAAACTCTTCAGCTTTATAATATTAGTATAGATTAATCATTAAACGTTCCATTTTCAGTGGTAAATTTCGTATATTTCCACACCAAACTAATCTCCCTTTTTTATAGGTTTCTAACTTTTACATCCCATTTCAGCTCGAAATAAATCACCTTTACTGTTTTCCCTTTTCCTTTTCTTTAATTACTCAAGCAGTCATCACACACCTGTCCACATTATCCTTAAAAAAAGAGCGTGTTTGAGCACACGTGTCAGAAGTGAAACTTCTTTGGCAAGATTCAAAGATACAACCGTCGCCTTCCCTGATGGTATTGCCATGACGTGACCTTTAAATTTTACTCCGAACGCGCAAAGAAGTTTCGCTTCAAAAACTCAGATTCCCGTTCCATTCTTCGACAATCGATCAGCATACCAAACTTATAATTGCAACCTCCGTCAAAAGTCTCCAGATCTTGGAAAGCGAAGCCAATAAATCAGTAACTAATACAAAAACTGTCCAACGGTTTACTATCGCTCAGGTGTGTGTTTGATTTACACGCTCGGCTGCCACAAATCACTCTTTATGGTTTATGGAGGTCTGTAAATTCAGGGTGCTTTGGGATTTTGACGTCCACTAAGTAGAAATGTACTTGATTCGGTAAATAATTGAATTGTACTGGATTCGTTAAATAATAGAAATGTACCTAGAGGCTTAAAAAAGAAGAGGATTGTACTTGAATCTTTAAATAATTAATAGAAAGGTAGAATTCCAAATTGTTTATAAAGATGTGGATGAATTGAAAAAGATTTTTCGATTTGATGAAACTTAAAGGACAAGTTAAGAAAATTAAGTAAGTAGTTGAAGTAACTGGTCATATCTATCCCGTTAACATTAGAAACATTACTATATGAGGATAGAGGAATAGAAGTTTGTTCCTTCACACAAAATCAACTTAATGCCGTATTTAATTTGGCATAGAATATTAGGTATAGTCAGCATTAGCACTTTATAAGCTGCCTCTTAACTGATATCAAATTTATGTATAAAAATATGATTATTATGTCCGAATGTTTTGAGATGTGAGTTTTAACTTTTTGTTTGAAAAAAAATTTAAAGAGACAAATAAACGGGTAATATTCCAAGAAAGAAATATGACTATTTATAAGCATGTACTCGAGACTATGAATAAATTATATTAGTTTGAATTTGAGTTCAATAGATGTTCAAAATTTCTGAGAAACAGTTTTCTCAATGTAAATTTTGAGAGCAGAAAGCAAATAATGTCGAATATTTTTAAGTATTTCCACGAAAAATTAAAAAATATCATAACTTACTAGTAAGTTATGATATTTTAGTTTTAATTCTATAGTTGTTGAATAAAACGTCAAGGGTTTACACGTGTATGCAAAAATAAATAGAATTTTCAATCTGTATGCCTACATCAGCTCTGTTGTTATAGTTTATGAAAGAAAAGCAGCATGTTCAAGAATCAAACATTACAGGTATCTTTTGTATAAAAATTCATTTCTTTAAAATTAAATAAAAATATGTAGAGTGGAGATATAGAGTCAAATTTCTATCTTTTCGTTACGAATATAATAAGAGCATAATATCTTGATACGTATGAAAATATATACAAATAAATTGTACGGTAGATGCGGAAATGTCGAATATTGGGTTAAGCGTCGAGACTTCCTCTTGCTTATGGCGTTATGTTTCTGCTTTATACATATTTTGTACTAGGTTTCCGCCCGCGGCTTCGCCCGCGCAGTCAAAGAAAAACCCGCATAGTTCCCGTTCCCGTGGGATTTCCGGGATTGCGTCATTTTCCCGGGATAAAAAGTAGCCTATGTCCTTTCTCGGGTATCAAAATATCTCCATACCAAATTTCATGAAAATTGGTTCAGTAGTTTAGGCGTGATTGAGTAACAGACAGACAGACAGAGTTACTTTCGCATTTATAATATTAGTATGGATTAAGGAAAGTGGCCGATTCTATGGAAATAATCAAAAATATAAAAATGAATCGCAAAATGTGTTGGTAAGTGCATAACTCGAGAACGGCTGAACCGATTTCGTTAATTCTTTTTTTATAATACTAGCGGTCCGCCCCGGCTTCGCCCGTGGTACATATTTCACAATAAAAGGTAAAGATTGTCTGTGCCAAATTTCATCAAAATCGGTCCAGTAGTTTATGCGTGAAATACATACAAACTTACACATACATACAAACTTTTCCTCTTTATAATATTAGTATAGAAGTATAGATTCCTTGAAGTACGAAGATGGTTCTTATGGAGAAAAAACGTCAACATGTACCACGGGCCACAGGCGAATCCAGGGTCCTCCTGACAATAACGAATACAACAAAAAAATAATTATCTAAATCGGTCCAGTCGTTCACGCGTGATACCGTTACCTAGGGAAATAGGGATTCATTTTAAGACGTCTCCTATGTATTGTATTTCAGAGTATTTCCTTCACGTATAGCTTCTTTCCAAATATATCGTTGTTCCCGTATCACAGCGAATTTGTCGAATGGAGATGTCGAAAAGGCTTTAGAGTACGATATTTAACATTGAGTTCTATTTAAATCGCCCAATAGCCAGACGATATTAAATAATTAATTGAAAACAACCTCCGAACACTCAAATATATGTATTTGTTGGGTAATTCGAGATGTAATTATACAAGTAGTGTAATTATTTTTGGTGTACGATCTCTTATTGATTGTAAATTAATTGATTGCGATGGGCTCTGATGTGATTGCACATGCTTTATGTATGTAATTGGCCACTTCAGTTGTATAGGTAAGTAGTCTTTGCAAATTGCATTTGCTAATTTTTAATACAATTAAGTTGAATGAAGTGTGTTTTGTAAGTTAAGAATCATAAATAAAGTTGTTAAGAATCTAAATATGGAATATGTATACAGTATAACAGTGTTTATGTACGTATTCTACTAATATTATAGATGCGAATGTTTGCTCCCTTGTTACTTGTTCACGCAAAAACTGATGAACTGATTTTCATGACATTTGGCACATAATATATAGAGGGTAACTCGGATTAACATATAGAAGATTCCGAAAATGCCACGGGAACGGGAACTATGCGAAAAGCTAGTAAATAAATAATAATGACAAAATTATATCTGTTTATTTGTGTGATGCAATAAATGTTGGAAACGATAAGACATCCTTTTATAGGATTTTCATCTATAACCCGGCCAAATTACGAATCCCCTACCAAAGCATACTATAACACTATTTCACGGTCGGTTAATTTTACTAAAATATAATAGCGCGTCCCAAACACCAGGTGCCTAAGTAGTGGAGATATATTACGGGGGTAGAAGGATGGATAGCATCCCTAAAGTCTTGCCTGTCTTACAGCAATTAATCTTTTTAATTACTTCACTATGTGCGCCGTTTTTAATTGGCCCTTTTTTGATTGGGCGTTTCAATTGTTATGTAAAGAATGTTCTGGAAGATTGGAAATTTGGTGAGACTGTATAATTTGTTTTATTTTTTAGCCTTTGAAGGGTTTACAAATTGTAAGCAATTGATTAAATGCTTTTTAACCGACTTCAAAAAAAAGGTTTGAAGTCGGTGCCAAACACTATAAGCACTTAGTATTAAGCCCGTGCACTGACCTTTTTAGTAAATAGCACATCTAAATAATATGTAGGTAGTAATTAATAATATCAAATCTTTTTTACTTTTTACTTTTCCGTTTATGAAGTCGGTTGTTTTTAACGCAGTTATTTTTATTACAAAAATAAACGTAGGTATGCTTTTCTATATTATATGTATATATGAATATAATGTACTTACAGTCTTTTTTGTAATAGACAGTTTTTATAATAATGTGAAATAATATCAAGGAGAGATAGAAGAACTCTGTATTTGTATTTATTATACTTTTAACAAAGAATATATTATGTATTTTAGTATGTAAGTAGAATACCAATGTTGCTATCTTAATGGTGTATAATAAAACCTATTTTTTCACGTTCATAATTAGGTTTTATAGCAATAGCTAACCTAACCTACAAAGTTTTACTATGGCGTTAATAAAGGTTCACTAGAGCCGACAAAAATAAGACGCCGCAAACATTTTATCATGCGAATTTAAATCTTAACACATTGTTATACAGTTCTATTTTCAATGCTGCTTTTGTTTTGAAAAATTCGAATTGAATTTTCGCGTGTTCGCGTCTATTACAAACACTTAATTGGCTCGAAATTCGACGTGTTTCATGGATTTCTATTCAAAAATGTACTTTAATTGAATAAAAATAAAATTCAATTTCGATCACACCTTGGTTCTGATGGCTGAATCGCTTTTATTGGGAATTAAACCTAATCGTCTAGTGGTAAGATCGAATTTTGATTTGAGTTGATGTGACGTAAAGTTTAGTTTTTTGGCCGATATAAGTATCGCATTTGGAAATTTTCATCAAATTATTTTTAGAACATTAGCGGCGGAAATTCATTAAAGATATTGTGGGATTTCCGTTTTTATTTTATTGGACATATAAATATTATGTCAAATAGTTATTATTCTAATACTTACTAAAACTTTACATTGATATTTCTACCGTTTTCTGTTTTATATTATCTGATGGAAAGATTTTTGTATCATTTTTCGGTGGCTTCTCCATCGATTTTTTGTTCTATACAAAAAAAAAAGATATACCTAAATACTACTTTACAAACACTGGATCGCTTGTCACGATCTTACATAGAAAATAATACATTATTTTATATTAAGGAAGAATATCACCTTTGAAGAAAGATATCAGAATATCTCGCAACGACAGATTCTATCCCATTTGATAAATTACGAGAGGAATGCAAGAAAAAATATACCCTTTTGCAACGAAATAGAGTTCAAGTTACATCAACAACCGCTGTGATGGATCGGCCTCAATGAAATGAATGTTGAAACAAAAATGTTCTTTATTTCAATGTCGTTCAGAGAAAAATTCCTTTGAACATTTATTAAAAATTAAAATAGAACAAATCTCTGGCTGTTATGTAAAAATAAACCATAGTACCCAGATAATAAAATTCAAAAATATTATTCGGTGTTAACAAGAAAATGTGTATTAATTTCCACGGTACTGTAATGTAATAAAGAAGATTGAACTTTATTTCGTGCGCGGTAAGGTAATATTTCATGTGCTTTAATTTGGTTTAGTAGCGTTCGAAGTAGGACAATTGATCCATTGAAATGTTACATTTTTTAGCCCTAACCTTGCATTTTTTAGAGGACGCAATTTTGTTTTTTTGATGTGTAGGGGGGGTCAGTGTGAAGCTAAAACCAAGTTTGTGGGGTCGCCACCCTTGTCCCACGGCCGCCATCTTGAAAATAGCGGTTGAAATGGTTTTTACGATATATCTCTTAAACTATTTAACTGATAAAAAAATATCGTTAACATTATTTGTTGCAAATAAAATTCTCTACAACTTTGGTGTAGTAACTTTTAGTCGTAACTTTTCGTCGTTATAAATAAAAAAGTTATAAGCGAAAATGTTCAGAAATTAGAGCCATTTATATTTTTCAATAAAACTTTTTTTTATCATTTTACGAAGAAATGATATCAGACCATTTTTATAGATTGTTTTTCGAGGAACAACTTTTATGTACAACATTTTTTCATAACGTCAATAACTAAGGTTTTACAGCGCTCTGAAGTGAGTACTATTTTTCAGTACTCTTAACTATACATATATTGGCTATTGGCTCTTTTCTCATACTCCAGAACAATAGAAGCACACTGCAGAACATTTCAGACCTGCTTTTCGACGTAAAAAAAAGTCGCGCTTCCAGACTCTACCTCCTGGGTGGTGGGGAAAAGATTCAATAATTAATTATTAGTGATATTGCAAAATTAATTATTAAAAATATTATAATAACAAAAAAAAACCATTACTGATGACAAATTATTATTAGTACACACATAATATAAGTATACTGTATAGTTCAGAATACTGAAAATTAGTACTCACTTCGGAGCGCTGTAAAACCTTAGCTATTTAATTAATGAAAAAATGTTGTATATAAAAGTTGTTCCTCGAAAAACAATCTACAAAAATGGTCAAATATCATTTCTAAGTAAAATTATAAAAAAAAGTTTTATTGAGAAATATAAATATCTCTAATTTCTGAACATTTTCGCTTATAACTTTTTTATTTATAGTTCTACGACAAAAAGTTGCAGGATCAAAGTTGTAGAGTATTTAATTTGCAACAAATAATGTTAACAAATTTTTTTTATCAAATAAATAGTTTAAGAGATATATCGTAAAAACCATATCAACCGCTATTTTCAAGATGGCGGCCGTGGGACAAGGGTGGCGACCCCACAAACTTGGTGATAGCTTCACACTGACCACCCCTACACATCAAAAAAATAAAATTGCGTCCTCTAAAAAATGCAACCCCAAATGTAACTTTTCAATGGACCAAATGCTACGTATGTGAATTGAGTTTTTAGCTAAAAAATAATTATATACCTAAGCGTTATTCTGATTACGCCTTTTGTTTTTCAAGTTACTTTTTATCTTTTATAAAAAAAGAGCTTATAGTTACGTTTTTATTAAATTTTTTATAGTTGTATACAGCTTAACACATTCTTCATACTATCTATTTTTACATGTACCCACCTGAGTCTATAATAAAATATTGCTTTTTCTTAGAAATTGTTTTAATTGAACTATGTTTCACGGCGCATTTATGATTGATTTTGTGTCTGGAAATGAAGTTATTTTTTATGGAAGAGCAAGACTTTTCTTTATTTAAAAAATATAAGAGATATCCATCCATCAATTCAAAATTAGTATTATAAAAGGCGAACACTACTAATTAATAACAACTAAAAAATATACAAGTTTTTTTCAGGAATGTTGTAGCTAAAATAAATTTGAATTTATTCATTACAGATATACAAAAATCAACATTTCCTTGGATTAATATGCAAATAAAGATAATATTTACTGTACATGTAATCGGAGTAAGTACCAGGCGTACATAACACCCAAGAGCTATAACCTAAGATAAGGAACATGTAACAAAACTAATTATTTCCCGGATAAAATAATAATTAAATACAAAAATTAAATCTCCTTTATTAATAGGTACCTAAATACAGATATTAATTAAAGGTAAGATATTAACGGACGCATTGTACCAGGCGTACATAACACCCAAGAGCTATAACTTAAGATAAGGAACATTGTAACACTCTAATTATATCCCGGTCAAAACGTCGCATTGGCCCGGAAACGTACCGGATAATAATTGAATTTAAGTTGATTGAAACGTTTTAAATGGTTTTAAACATCAATTTATTTCACTCCGACCTTTATAATTACTTTTCTATTAGGAAAAGGGACGAATTTCGTATTATTATTGTCGAGTTTTAATCCAGTTAGTTAGGAAATTGTCTAGAGGTTATGATAATGTATTTCTGACTGACTGGCCACAGGGACAATCACTACTGATGTTTATTATAATATTTTATGTGGGTTTCGATCCGGGACAAATAATTTGTAGGCTAGTGTAGCGAGACGAATACCATGAAGCCCTTTACCGCTACAAAAGTGTATAAATTATCACACTTCTCAAATTGGTCGCATAGTCAACTTCAGGGCGCGAATAAAGTCAAATCACCAATCAACATTGAGTTGATACGTGTAATATTCAAGACCAAATATAAAAAATAAAATATATGTAAAACTTGATGATATTTTCGATTCTATTGTCAGATCAAAAACATAAAATATTGAAATTGACTCGATAGAAAAAATTCACGAAGTTACCTCTAAATTTCACACTTTTACGTTTTTTACTTGACATGGTAATGCCTATTATGTTATTTTTTTCATAAACAATTATATTGAAACATTTGTGAGAACTTTGTAGGACCACTTTTGTGTAATTACTTTTAGTTTTGGTTTAATCACGATAAAACACTTTTGGCGCTTACTATATTTTTAATTACGCAAGAAATCATCTTGCATCGCACGTTCTAGGAGCTTCAAACATAATTCTATTTCATACATCAGACGCTATCGCTCCGTTGCGTTGAGACGAGTAGACCATGCTCAAATTGCTGTGCCGCGCGCCGATTTTTTAATAATATTGTTTTAATATTGTTTTTTTGAAAATGGTAAACAACAAAAGAACATTGAAACTTCTGAAACGAGAACTAAAAGAGATTCATATTTAAATGATATCTAACTAATTTTCGAAGATAAGTTAATATAGTATTGTAATAATATTAATAAATAATTATTATTTATAATAAATAATAATTATTATTATTTATTAATATCTTATATATAAAATTCTCGTGTCACAATGTTAGTCTGCATACTCCTCCGAAACGGCTTGACCGATTCTCATGAAATTTTCTGTGCATATCGGGTAAGTCTGAGAATCGGCCAACATCTATTTTTCATATGTACCACGGGCGAAGCCGGGGCGGACCGCTAGTGTATTAATAAAATATACGACTTGATTCATTTCAGAAACTTTATGCAGGTGAGTTTAGATATTACATAAATATGTAATATCTAATCACACTCACAATCTCAGCCCACGGAAACGAATTTATGCAAATGCAAAATGCATGCAGAGTATTGACGCGACGATCTTAGGTATACAAACATAATAAATATATTATATGGATACAAATATTTCATTCATAGTGTTACATCAATAAAATCAAGAAAGATTTATAGTATATTTTTTTATGAATTATTATAATACTATTACTTATTACCATAATAATACTATGATTACTACCTATTTGTAGATTCCTATGGTTGTTCCAGTAAATAACGTAAATAGGTTGTGAATAGTAGGTATATATAATATAATATATTCACAATCTGTATTACTAATCACTGGTGCAGTGAACTCCCATAAATAATTATTATAATCCATACTAATATTATAAATGCGAAAGTAACTCTGTCTGTCTGTCTGTTACTCAATCACGCCTAAACTACTGAACCAATTTGCATGAAATTTGGTATGGAGATATTTTGATACCCGAGAAAGGACATAGGCTACCTTTTATCGCGAAATATGTACCACGGGCGAAGCCGGGGCGGACCTCTAGTAAACTATAAAGTTATACCTGCTCATTATTTGAAATCTATCGTAAAATTAGTGTCAATAAAATAAGTAACTTTACTCGTCTAAATATTTGTATATATATAAAAATGAAACCCGTTTCGCGTTGTCACGGTATCACGTGTGAACGGCTGAACCGATTTCGATAATTCTTTTTTTATTGTATCCCTTGAAGTATAAGGATGGTTCTCATGTAGAGAAAACGTAAATATGTACGGGCAAAGCCGGGGCGGACCGCTAGTTACAAATAAAATACATATCATTCATAAGTAACACGCGAAACGGAGCGCTCTCATATGAAACAACATTCAGTACAATGCCTACATACGAAATCCAATAAAAGAAATTTCGCCACAGTCCTGCGCGTGAATCAAAAGATGGAATAGCCATTTTTGGAGCGCCGGTCTCAATAATTTATAAACAAACACTATGAATAGGGTTGCCAACTTTTTTTACAAGAAATAAAGTACGTATATTCATTATTCAGGTCTATGAAGATTATTAAACAGTATTTTAGCAAAACAAACAGTATTTATTGTAGTGTGTGCCCTCTGACTAAATAAAAAAAATTGTGAGCGTCTAAATGTAGCACATAATAATGTGTCTGCACTTTGATGCTGAAAACAGTATTTTGTATAAGTACTTTTTTTTGTTAAACAGTAAAAAGTATAATTTAGTGAAAAACAGTAGAATACTGTTTGGCAACCCTAACTATGAATACACTCGCGAATGCAAATTCGGGGATTTTCTAATTTTGCTAAATAATAATTGAATGCGTGTTGAAATACTTTATAATTTTTAGTTTATACATTTATAATGTGGTGCTCATTTTTTTTGTAATAAATTATCCTGCTATTACGCTATAATTGTATTTTCGTTGTTTTATTTCAAGTGAACACCCATACAATTTTGTCACGAGCCGCCTCTGGTCTGGGCTAAATTTAAACTTTGGGTTGGGGTGATACGAAAGTGTGAATGAAGAGAGTTTTTTTCTAAGTGTTTGGACTAGTTATTTTTTAAAGTTCAAAAAAACATGCCTAGATATTACTTTGAGTTGTCCGTATGGTGGAGGTAAGTCCCACGAAAATCGTTATTTGACGACTTTTTACAAATGGGTCTCACACAGTCACACTATCCATACCTACTTGGTAAATTAGCTTGGAGAAATTTTCGCGTTTGTAGTAGTGTATGGTCAGCAAATAAAAAAAACAACATTTTATTTTTAGTTTTTATTATATATATATAGGATTTTAAATTAAACTATATGTGTTTCTCCTCTGAAAAAGATGAGACTTTATTTTAATATTTGCACATTTAACATACGTATAACTTTTACATTAACAATTAAAAATATAAAGTTACAACACTTACACACAAATTAAACACTTCAACAAATATTATAACAATAATAACAAATAATAACAACAATCAACAAACACAAAATTTAACAATTACGTAATAATTATAACTTTTGAATGAAATGTGTGCTTTATGTTCTAACGGTACCAAGCGACTCACGAAAGACTGCACGTGGCACCTGCGGACAGCGTAAACTGGTTTATTCTGGTTTTGTGCGTGTTTCCACTTTCAACTATCAAGTGACGATTTATTTATTTGTTTTGTTTCGTAATTATTATTGTCAAATCACAAATTATTATGGGCACGATATTTTATTGTTTCACGGTAGTCTTCTTGTCGTTTGCTCAAGGACGTGAAATTGAATGATAATTTTTTTTTTTTTATAAAGTCAAAACCATTTTCTTTCAAATAAAAACTTGTTTTTATTGAAAACAAAAATCAGAGTGTTGCTAGGAATAAGTATAAAATTAAATAGTAATTTTAGGATATCGAAACATTTTTGTATAGGCCTGAACGATATAGTGGAAACGCGCTCTAAGATCTGAGTAATATACACACCACTACATAATATGCAAATATTTCTCCAAGCTAATTTACCTTGTACTCATATTATACTAATGTTGTACTAATATTATAAATGTGAAAGTAACTCTGTCTGTCTGTCTGTTACTCAATCACGCCTACTGAACCAATTTGCATGAAATTTGGTATAGAGATATTTTGATACCCGAGAAAGGACATAGGATAGGTTTTATCCCGGAAATCCCACGGGAACGGGAACTATGCGGGTTTTTCTTTGACTGCGCGGGCGATGCCGCGGGCGGAAAGCTAGTAGGTACTAATATATAATATCTACACAACAATATAACATTCATTCAAATCATACAAACAAACAGACATAAACAAACAGACAGAATTTTTTTACGGATTCGTGCTCTATACTGTTTCCCTAATATTGTTTTTTTGAATATATTACATACATACACTTTTTTTACTGTTTTATTATATACGTATAGATTATCATCAATAATAATTATAAATAAAAAATAATAATAAATTATCATATTACATAATTTGTGATGATTTCAACTTCACTGTTTTATATAATTATTTCATTAATATACTAACTACCGAAAATACGCGTTGAACGAGCGAAGAATATTGTGTTTAATTTAGCGTCCGATGAACTTTACGTAAGCACGATGAGCCGGGTGCGGGGTGTATGATGGAAGAATGATTGCGCGCGGCATGGCGCGCTAGGGCGGGGCCCATAACTATAGAAATTCTCTGGCTTTAGGCCCACTCTTCAGTTTCGAGTTTCGACTTTCGATGTGGTTCCGAATTCGGTATTCGTATATCTTCGTAAAAAGACACTGCCTACCTTGTATGTTTGTGTGCGTTGTTTTTAAACATCAGTGTGCCGTGTTTATAGGCACGCACACATATAAAATATGCGTAGACATGCAGAGCACACATATAAAAACTTAGACACGGATAGTTTGTGTCTTTGCCGTCCCGTGACGTACTGAGTCCTGTGGCGGCGCTAGTGCAGCGCATGTGTATATAGAAATTAGATAATAATGCCACCAAAATACCGATAGATGGATCTGAAATATATTTGAAATATTTTATTTCATACTACATGGCGTAGGTAATTAATAAAATATAATGAAACTGTGAATTTCATTTATGGATATTAAATATTGATCAGAGTTTGGTAAATGGTAGGGTAGGCAGTGTCTTTATGTCTTTATGGAATGCACGCCACTGCATGAAGGTAATAAAGTAGTTCTTATAAGGGCTCCAAATTTAATTAAATTGATTGATGATTAGATTGAAAATGATATGAATTGACAAATGTCGGTTGACACATAAAACTGAAAGAGTAGAATAAATTCGATTGGTCTGGCGGGGTCGCGGGTGGACGAATTGGTCAGGCGTTCGCCCCAGAATGGCGATAGACGCGGGTTCGAATCTTAGAGTCACAGACAAAATATCGAATTCTACTGTCTTTTGTTTTGGGATTAGGATAAGGATTAGGAGGATACGCTCAGTAGTTTCATCTGTGCGTTGTCCGTCAGTCAGTCGGTCAGTCACTTACTCATATTATTGATTGGAGATCCCCATTTGGAAAGTCGGTACGGTAATGTTTGTCGCGGTTCCATTTATCTTTCGCGGTCTGTTGTCATATTTCACGTGATTACAATTAATTTCGTATTGGTACTTAAATACTATTTATTACATGAATTATGTTATTGATAGCTCTATACATATTATATACTAGTTTATAAACATAAAACGTACGTTCACAAAACAGAGACAAAGTCACGTTTCGTGACTTTGTCTCTGTTTTGTGTCTTTTAATTTCTTAACTTACTTTGTGAATTTATACGGTGTATTTCAAACTTTTTTTTATTTATATTTAAAACAAAATCTTGAATTTAATGCAATCGCATCATTATAATGAAAGTAAAATAGGAAATCATTATTGAATAGAAAATTGCTGCTATTCAAATCAAAAATATCTATACAACATTAGTCAAATTTAGCCGGCATTATCTAAAATAGGATGGCTTCAAATGATGCGTATAACCTAACCCGCAGCGGGTTTGTAATAACTAATCAGATCACGCGAATTTAGCATTAAACGCATACACAATAAAGGTCTAAATCGCATACGTAATTGTTGAAATTAATCACCTATGATGTGCGGGTGTATTGAAAAGGAAATGTTACGTTATAATGAAAATTTTGATCAATTTAATAAATTCTACGCAAATTACCGATGATATGAATTTATTGGTACTAAAATTCTGTAATATAATGTTAGTTATCGACAAGAATATTACTATTTCAAGAATTAATAGATTGAAAATGTTATGTTATATCCACATCCCAATGGGTATATTGACTTCCGTTCCATCCTATCCTACTAATATTATACCTACATGCGAAAGTTTGTGAGAATGGATGGATGTGTATTTGTATGTTTGTTACTCTTTCACGCAAATACTACTGAACCGATTACAATGAAATTTAGCACACATATAGAGGGTAACTTGGATTATCACATAGGATAGGTTTTATCCTGGAAATCCCACGGAAACGGGAACTATGCGAGTTTTCTTTGAAACGCGGGCGAAGCCGCGGGCGGAAAGCTAGCTTTATTATCAATATACATAACTGAAATAAAATCCTTACAATAATAGCAGTAATACCGTATTATTACTAGTATAGTATTATAGTATCTGTGTTATTATCATCCAAAATCATTGATAACAAGTAACAACGCTACCTGTACCAAAACGATAAACCAATAAATTTGAAACAGGATTATGCGATAAAGCGTTATAATTTAAATTAAAGTATGATTAAAAGCACGCAATGGAATATAGCTTAACCTCGGATTAGTTCAGGTTTCAATAGATTTCATTTTGCTCACCGCGCTATTATTGGCTGAGTGATTCATTATATTATTTTTAACTACGAAAAACTGAGTTTAAAGTGTGTTTCTAAGACTAGCTACTTGTCCTGATTTCGCCCGCAAAAATAAATTATTAGGTACTTAAGTTATTCGATAAAGAAAAAAGGTATTTCAACACCAATTACATTGATATAATATGTATAAGTTTTAAACTATTTTGTTACGCCTGCATATTTCTATCAAATAACATTTGCTCTTTTTCTGCGCACATACCTAAAATAATACAAAATCAGTCACACAACAAAAAAAAAAAGAAATACACACAATATTAAAAGTCACCTCGTTAACTGAAAAACCTTTACAAAGAAAAAGCCAGGCATCAAAACCCGGCTACACTTGCAAGTAAGCAATCCTGTGCTAAAAGGGATCGGAATTACCTCAATCGGGAATCGAACGAAAGGGCGCTAACAAATCAAACGAAAGCCTAACTTGCTTAGTTAAAATAACATAAGTTGTGGGTTAAGTTAAAAGCGGGTGTCTTCTGTGACAATATTATTTATTTTAAGTAAGTAGGTAAGTGAGGTTATTTTATTGGAATAAACATTGAAAAGTAGGTATGTTACATACATAGATGGTTCTTCTGTGTAAAATAACAACTCTGGTTTTGAAAATCACCTATATTTATCTGTAGTTCTATTATATGTACTATTTACATTCGTTTTGTCTGATGATTTGTTTCTTTATTTAACCTAATTAACTAATTAATTACGAGTACATTTTAGGTTTACTTAAATTCGAATTTTGTATTTCAAAGATATTATTTATTTACATCACATAGAACTTACTATCATTATACAGGATTCTAACCTAATTCGACAGTGTTCTTTTATAAATTAACAAAAACAAATCTCATCTATCAAACATCAACATCATTAAAATTAAAAATAAGTACCACCAATTATAATCTTAATTAATATGATTAACATTCCCGATAACATAGAATAT
Source organism: Colias nastes (assembly GCA_907164665.1). NCBI lineage: Eukaryota > Metazoa > Arthropoda > Insecta > Lepidoptera > Pieridae > Colias > Colias nastes. Next base: position 28,793 of record CAJQZM010037005.1, on the reverse strand, counting down.
ATAAGAGCATCTTTGAAAAATCACTCAAAGTACAAGAGAACACATTTATTTTATTGTGTACTTCGTTAACTGTACGGAATGCACAAAAAAGAGGGGATTTGGCTAATAAATTAGTCCTCGCTACTGGAACATACAGTAAATTGGGTAAGATTCTTCTTCTTAAATAGTGGTCTGGAACCTTAAAATACAATTTCTGTAATATTCCAGGATTAATTACTAGCTGCGCTCCGCGGTTTCACCCGCGTGGCTCAGCTCCTGTTAGTCTTAGCGTGATGATAATTATATAGCCTTCCTCGATGAATGGGATATCGAACACCGAAAGGATTTTTCAAATCGGACCAGTAGTAGAGATTAGCGCGTTCAAACAAATAAACTCTTCGGCATTATAATATTAGTATAGATATTTGACAATACCTATCTATTATAATACGCCGTTGTAGCAAAACCATATCGCTCTACAATAATCTTGTAACTTTTTGTGTATTGAGAAAACTATGAGGTTTTTTGTATGAGAAAAACATTGACAATGACAGAAAGACATTATTTGTTTGCTCAGTCTATATTCAAGCCACTGCTTAATAATTGAACATGTTCCAAAATACTCTATACGATATTTATATAGAGTGATCATTACCGCCGCTTCCCACAACTTATATAGCGCTGTCAGCACCTCTAAACCATTTGAGTTTGCTTGCTCGTGTGTTTGTCTTCTCGTTATATAACGGAAGGTTAAACGATCAATTTAACGAACTCCGCTTTTATTTCACTTGAAAACACTGGAATATAATTGATCTGTTAATTGCAGATTCAATTGAATAAATTTAAATATTCCACGACTACTTATATTTACAGTTTATAATAATATTATCTTTGTGTGTTTGTACGTAGGTACCTACTCTATTTATTAAAGCTGTTATCAGCAATTTTATATTTTTTTGTAAAGAGATAGTTTTAACTTTATAACCATTTATATATATACTAGAGGTCCGCCCCGGCTTCGCCCGTGCTACATATTTCGCAATAAAAGGTAGCCTATGTCCTTTCTCGGGTATCAAAATATGTCCATACCAAATTTCATGCAATTTGGTTCAGTAGTTTAGGCGTGATTGAGTAACAGACAGACAGACAGAGTTACTTTCGCATTTATAATATTAATATGGATATATCAACTAACAATACAATTTTTTTCTGCGACTCAAATTTTTAAGGGAAATTTCTATGCGCAAGTAGTTTAGTAACGCAAACACATACATGTGTTAATAAATATATCTCCATAATATACACTTGATTTAAATCTATGCCTACGACTTGTGGTTTCAACTGGCTTTCCGCAATGTTGTCTAGCAAGTCTGATGACTATCACATAGCATAACTATCCCACAAAAAAAAAAACAACTTATTTTCGCACGAACTATTTAATGGTAAGATCTGCAAGCTAGGTATGATAAATGGGTATATCACATAACAAAATAGTTAAAAATCAGTAACATAATGTGATTTAGAAATTAAAGATTTTAACGGATTTTAAACGCGATTTATTCATTAAATTATTTTCCCGACGTTTCACACAATTTCTAAATGTATGATACTCGCGTAAAATAATAGAAAATACTATAATGTGATTTATAAACATCATTAAATCGAAATCAAATACACATTTTTAAAAAGCAAACATCAAACACACCCTTTAAGTTTCCCATTAAACCACTTTCCCAAACAACAATAAGTTACAATCAAAGAATTAACAAAAAGCAATCAATCTTTAAAGTAAATCTATCATATTTCGCATTCAATCCCACTTCCCTAATTGAAAATAATTTGTTAGATTAGAAAATAAACGAGCATTTAACGAATTCAAGGAAAGAGGAAAAATTTTAATGGCAAAGTTACTTTCAACGTTTGACGCCGAGCGGATTCTTTAAACGTAGGAAAACTTTGACAAATCATTAATCTGAAATAATGGCAGCGTTTTTGGAATATTTCTGTATTAAATATTTTGAGTTGTTCGAGCAAGAATGGAATGTGAAATTTTTAAGAGGAAGATACTCAACCAGTTTATTGTAGATGATATTATATTAAGTAAGTAGGTATATAGAGAAAGAATGAAAAGAAAAATATAACAACCACACCTTAATACTGCATCTATCTACTTCAAAAATCACGTTGTAATCAAATTAATCTCATTGTGTTTATAATCGTAATTGATTGTGAGGATAGACTTATTACATTCTAATGCAAAAACATTGACCGATTCCGAATGAACTTCTGCATCGAGATAGACCATAGTCTGGATTAGCACAAGCTCTTTATCTGAGTAGCATAATAAATAAATAAATAAATATTTCGGGACAATTTTCACACACGGCACGAGCTGATCCCATACTAAGCTTTCGCTTGTGTTATGGGAGCTGATAAACATACATATATAATTTTAAATAAATACTTATATAGATAATTAACACCCAGACACAGAGAAAACATCTATGTTCATCACAAAAATATTTGCCCCGGGTGGGAATCGAACCCATGACCAGTGGCTTGGAAGGCAGGGTCACTACCAACCAACAACCAGCCAGTCAAATATAATATGACAGAAGTCGCAGTTTGAAGTTAGTGAGATATAAATTGTCCATTACACCAAGGTTGTAAACATTACAGTAAATATTTAAATTTGCTGACAGCGATCTCTCTCAAGGGAACACGGTTAAAACTGTATATCTCTTAGAAACAGTTTCTGAGCCAAATAAAATTAAATAAACACGGCCACTTGTATAATTTTACTGGACGTAATGTGTTGAATGTCTTTATACACAAGAGAACTAATAGTTATGTTTCGAATGTTTTTATGTCAGGACTAGTTTAACCTTGTAGGATGTCTTTATGTATGTTCTAGTTTATTAGACTAACTTTGCGTTGTTCAAAGACCCTGTTATGAGTATATTAAAAAGGTTACAACCTGTCAGTAGCAGTATAAATATTAAGCATTTTCAAAAGTGCTGAAAGTTGAAATTTCTTGTCTAAAATTTATCGACCAATCGTCCAGCTTTTCCATTCACCATCAATAGACATTAAGCCCAGATTTACCTATATCTAGGAAATTCCATGACATCCACACAAACAAACCAGCAAACGATCGAGCTATTAATAAAGAATGCCGCTAGTTTGAAGTCACACTGAATCTCCATGGCATCGTAATAAAAAGTCAACTTTATTGCCTCACCATAGCGTTCATTTCACATTAACACTTAATCACCTGAAAGGTTTAGATAGGGGCTTTTTATTGACGTCATAAACATGACGTACCGCCAACCAAACAGTTTACGACTGCTTTATGGCGATCACGACAATGTTATCGTAAAATTTAGATTAGCAGCCCTTCGTATGTGTTGATGTAATGACTGATATCACTATGTAACAACTTATTCGTATGGATATTACAGGTAGCAGTATTATAGACCCTAGATTAGAAGCTACCGTACGAACGTAAGTGATTTACCAAGTACTTAATTTTAAAATCTAAACTACGTAGGTACGTAAGAATTATCCAATAATAAAACGCATTCACATCTATTAAAAGTATTTTTCTTCTAAATATATATGTATATAATGAGGACTTAGGTCCTAAAACTAATTTGCATATAAATTATAATAAAGTTTCGCTTCCGTCAGGAGTTCCAATAAGTACCTGTATTTAACTCTTATATTGAGAACAACATTTATTAAAAGATCTTCACATACACAATATTATTATTAGAACTCAAATGGTAATTATATTATATTTTTGGTTCTAACATCAAGTTTAATCAACACATTATTACACATTCATGCAATGGACATAGTGAGTAAGCATGTACTTAACAAAGTAAATGGTCTATTTAAGCTTAAGCACTACACAGCCACATTCCAACTTGTTTATATTTATTTGACAATGACAAATACACAACTCCTATATCTAATTACGTGTAAATATACGATAGAGTCCACATTGTATGTAAGACATGTTTAATTATCATTCATAATTACTAGCCTCTCGTACCGGCTACGCCCAGGTTGATCCGAAATAAAGATAAAATCGAATACAGCCAAACAACACAAAAACTGGCTTTCTTTTGGTACAAGAAATTATAAAATCGGTTTAGTATATTCAGAGATTACACCCCAGAACGCCACAAGCTCAAAAATTCACAGCCTTCACCTCTTTATAATAATAATGTAGATGAATTAAATACATCTATCTTTTCATATGATAGGTTTTTCCTTGACCACCAGGTTGTCTGGAAGAGATCACTGTCTTAGCGATAAGACCGCCTGTTGTGCTTAACTGTGTCTATTTCTTTTTTATATTTAGAAATAGAAATAGAAATAGAAATTTATTATTATTGACATAGAATTTACATTAATTCTTAGATACAATAATTCACTTTCATACCAGATTTTATCAATAAAAGAAGAAAGAATATTGATAACAAACACATTTTAAAACCCTGTTAAAAACTTATAATTATTTGTCACTGATCCATGTTTTCAAGTTTTTAGTGCTGGAAGAGACCTGAAGTTGTCACTTTATAAAAAGAATAACTTTATAAAACTTGTAACATTAAAAAACTTGATTTATTCTATAAAACAGGTATTAAAGCTTACGGCAAATAATGTCGTAGCCGCGTAGCACCGTAGCGCCGTAGCAAATAACGTAGCGCTCCGTAGCGTTAATACTTGGGATATTCTCGTAGCGCGAGTTTAAAAAACTCTGACATCCTTTCCTTAAGCTATGTTTAATATAAATAGCTTGAAAGCGACTTAATTTTGAAAGTAAATACAGTGAAATTTGTATGCAGATTGTCTTGAAGATGCAATTTTGAGATTCATTGCAATATAGTTAAATGAGCTTTTGTCGAGGATTTTAACATTAAAATTGATATTTAATTACGTATTTTCTTTTCATGTTTCAGAATACACTGGGGAGGACTGCTTTACACAGAATTAGCAAGCAATAAAATTAGACCACTATCGTATTCTGCATCTACAATAAATTTTATATTATTCGTCAAACCCTTCCCAACATTACCAAAACAAACGCACATAACAATTTCCAAAATCTTCAGACGTTCCATCAAAAACGTTCCAAAATCCTCAATTAACTAAAACAGGCAACTGTACTTATTTCGATGAAACTTTGACAATTTCGAGTAATTTAAAGTAGACTTGAATCATTGGCAGCCCTCTCATGCTGTAAGATCTCATTTAATTCTCAATGGGAAAGTTTTCTCAATGTATTTACTCAATGAGTGTTAAAAGGTTGCAAAATTAATGAAATCCGCTCCTTTTGGTAGTATGTTTAATGAGATATTTGGGAAGTATATTTGATTAAAAGTTATGTACATTGATGTCTTTTAGGTGAACTTTAGAAGAAACATTTTGTTATGAATTTTGGTTATTTATGTACATTTAAATCCTTTGGCTGAATTTCAGAAGGAATACTTTTTAAAGGATTATGGCAGTGTAAGCGTAAACAAGTGTCATACACAAAAACTCTTTTGAAGGATTCAATAGCAATAGGATATTAGGGTTAATTTTTACTAACATTATAAAGCCTATATACATAGTATATAATATTACGTAAGTATATTTGTTGCGTGATGAAATTTTAGCTAGAATTATTATGAAGAGAAAAAAGAGAATACATTTATCTAATTATCACATAATATATGAGCGTAGGTAAATAAATTTTATCTAGAAGAACAAAACTAATAATAATCTACTTTTAGTTAACGAACAAAACTCAAATCTCATGACGTACTTTCTTTTGTAATCAATTTACAGCCTACTATTTTAGAAGAATTTTAATAAAATCCTATAATATAATATTCTACATACTAAAATATTAAGCCTATTCCCCGATGAACAGTTTTACTTGAAGTACAGCCTCAATTCGCCGTCCTATAACTCTCATTTAATCTATTTTCAGAGACGATATTACCATTATTTATAATCCTGTTGCGATGAAATTACACATAAAAACAAAGATCTCCGAATAAAAATGACAATTTTTATAGGCGAAATAAAAAATACAATTTACGGGCTGTTTTTACAATGAGCAATAACTTTTTTTATTTAGCTAGACTTATTTTAGAAGATTGTTAAAATAATCCTTTAATATAAAAATGAATCGCAAAATGTGTTGGTAAGTGCATAACTCGAGGATAGCTAAACCGATTTCGTTAATTATATTTTTATCATAAGGAATATTCCTTGTGGTAAGAGGATGGTTCTTATGGAGAGACAAACATGTACCACGGGTGAAGCCGGGGCGGACCGCTAGTCATATACTAAAACCCAGATCATTCCACACAAAATAAATAAATAAATAATTGCTTTAAAACTTTGTCTCCAAGAAAAACTAGCAAAGCAACTCAATACTTTAAAATAAATTCAACAATGACCACGTCAGTGAAATTCTTTAGCAAAATACGAGAAGCGTGGATCAATTTAAAATAGATTTTATCTCTCCAATCCATTTAACATTGACCCCTCACTCGGGAACTTAGTCACTTGGACACTTGAACATGCAGGGATCTTTATAAAATGGATACATAGCTACCGACAGCTTGAGTTTGTCCCTTAAAGCTGAACGCTTTTAAAGAATTTGAAAGGTTCCAGCTATTTTTGTTAGCAAAATAACTTGGATCATCTAAAGTATTACGAATTTTATTTTAAGAACTAACTTTATTAGTCATTTTCGGGAAGTTAATTATGATTCGCTGAAACCTTTTTTATGAGACGCCATCACTCTAATATCTTTCTACGAAACCTCTTCAAAAATCAAATCCAATTTTAATAAATTGCTCATATTATAAATGTTTACGTTTATAATATTATGAGCAAGTTGTATGTCTGTACGCTTATTATAGTCCTTTTCACCTAGGATGATTCCTGTGACACTTCATCGTGTTCCGAATTACGTATTTTATGTTTAAAAAGCAAAAATAATTTTAGTGCATAATATTTTTATTTTATGGCGGCATTATTACCAAAAATAGAAAAATGAATCATCTTAAGCTTATAAAACAAAAACAGTATTGTTTAGTTTAATATAATGAAAAATAAAATAAAATAACACAAAAAAATAATACCTATGCAATTCGTAGGTACATGAAATGGATCGTTGAAAAATCATAGAGTTGGAAAATCATATTATAATCGGCGCCCATCTTGTGATCGTTTGATCGAGTTTAGCATTTTTATATTGATACTTTACGTGGTATTCTGTTATTGTTACTAATTATTATTATTGACTTTTTGTTGCTGTTGTTTGCTAAGTTTCCTTAGTTAATTGTTGGCGAAATGCAGAAAAAACTAATTTTGGTACTTTATTCAAATCGATTTCATTTCCATATAAAATATTATCGATTATCGGAAACAATTGATACGATTTCAGTAAAGGACATCTCTACACGTGTCAAAAATCGATGTGTCACAGAAATTATCTTAGGTGAAAAGGACTATAATTTACAAGATACTAATTAACTAAGCGAAATCTAAACAAGTCAGTCTATAAAGAGCTACGTACGCATAACAACATGACATGTACCTAACTAACGTCTTCCAATAAATAAAATCATAAAACATAACAAATAAAATAAAAATAAAAACATTCACTATCATAAAACCTCATTTACTAAACCCAAAGTAAATCAAATGAAACAGAATATAGCAATAAAAGCTAATAAAGCACAAAGATGTATCTCCAAAAGATTCGTTCATTCGTACGTTCGTTCGTTCGTTCATTCGTTCCCGGTTGTCGTGACAAAGTTGCTGTAACTTGGAATTGTCAATGATTTCATTATTGGAGGGATGTTCAAATGTAACTTTTCAGCAGCGCCTGTGTTAGCGAGATATTTTATCATCTTTAATGGAAAAACATTGTTAATTTTTCCCTGTTATCAATAATTATTGTATATTCTTATTTTACAGATAATTATTGAATTTCTTGCTACGCCTACAAACTTTATGTTTAGTACCTATTTACTGAAAATAGAAGTGAATAACTTCAACAATACCTAATGCACTGGAAAATAAATGTAACATAATATTATTATGTTTAATATTATTATTATTTTGGTAATTTTTGTGACTTAAATCTTGCCACTAGCTTCGTAAGTATTCAGTTAATTGTGCTAGTACTAACAACAACTTCAAAAACTTTCCAGAACATATTTTAATCAATTATTAGAAACAGCCAAATCATCTCTATTGAAAATTGCCTTCAATTAAAAACGCGCAGGAAAACTGCGTCAGTTCACAAGCCACAATCAAACTTTCAACAACCCATTTCAAGTGAACATGATATAGAACATTTTAAACTACAAGTGATATCACACAATACAGCTCATTCATAAATATCAGCTCGTATTAAAACGCTACAAAACGAACACAACTCGCTACCACTGGGACTACGTATCACAAAATTAAAACGACAGCACGACTAACACAACTAAGTAAAAACAATCTGCACCAAATCTCACACTCAAAACTCGCACGTACCCCCTCACAATACAGTCGGAATTACAATGACACCACATTCACTTCACTTCCGAGCGTGTAATCTAAATTAAAACTTAAGAGCTTTAAAATAGAACATATTTCAAATTGTCTACATTACTTAGCTTTTTAATTGGTTCCATTATGAAACGAATTTACGATCGAAAATGGCTCTTATAGCTAAGTGACATAAAAGTCATAATGTTTTTTTATTAGTTGCTTGGAAAAACGTTTGTTGTCTTACACAATTACTGTGGAAGCGAAAAGAGATTTTATTTTTCAGTATATAAAGTTGATAATTGGACGATTCGATTTATGAAGGCTTTCCTAATTTGGTAATATTGATGTGAAGTCATAAAATACTTTACGCTTAATAAAGGTCTCAAAGCTAATTAGAGGAATTTTGAACATGAATATTTTCTTATTATGTTTACCTTCTTTGTATTTTTATTGCCCAATTTATTTTTCTCGTTCATTACGAAAGTAAAATAATTGATGAATTAATAAGGAACACGAAATTTAATTTGTGTTCTGTTTAAATTATTATTTGCAGAAAACATTTTTTTTATTGGCAAAATTTAAGGACGCTGTCACCGATCTGCGTTACTCAAATTTAGGTATCTAACGTCGTAACTTTGTTCGCGGCAACATCACGCTCACGTAAACATAGCGCATTTCATTTTATAGGTCATCTTAATACTTGATATTATTTTTAATTTTTAAATTTTATTGAAATTGATTCCAGAACATTATTACGAACTTTAAAAATTCATTTTCTTACTTTTATTAGTAGGTACAATTCTGATAAGTATGTTAGTTAGTAACTAACTTAAAAAAGTGTGAGTGTTTTACAAAACCTCTAGGAATTATATGCAATATCTAAGCTTTGAAATGTTTAAAATACTTTTTTAAGAATTATCATACATATTATGTTACCGGCAATGTATTAAATCCGGCATTATTCTTAGAAAAATATGTATGTTATTCCGAGATACGGTCGAAATTAAATAAATTAGATTCATCACATTACCTAGGAAATCTGAACTTTTCTTAAGGAGCAAACACATTTGCAAATGTGGGTGGTTTTTGGGGAAGCTATTACCCATATGAGGTCAAAACTAAAATCCAAGATGGCGCCGACGAAAATTTTACATCTTTTCGTCATGGGTGTCATTTTCATGTTTTTTGGGGTAGCTATTAACCAATATGAGGTCAAAACTAAAATCCAAGATGGCGCCGACGAAAGTTTTACATCTTTTCGTCATGGGTGTCATTTTCATGGTTTTTGGGGTAGC
>CAJQZM010037005.1:0-17823 GCA_907164665.1 Colias nastes | reverse complement strand
AAAATGACACCCATGACGAAAAGATGTAAAATTTTCGTCGGCGCCATTTTGGATTTAAGTTTTGTCAAATTGCTTTACCCCCCACCAATCCCTTCAACAACCCATAAAAAAGAGGATCTCAGGCAAGGTAATTTTTAAAACATAATTTTAAATTACAAATAATTGGAATATGAAACTTATACAGTTTACTCCTAAAAAGTATCAAATATTTCAAATCACGAAAAAGACAGTGCACGCACAATAATCTTTTTTATTTCGTTTTTATTTTTGGCACGAGGAGCGATACACCCGTCCTTCCAAGAGCGCTTCTGAGCGCGGTCTGACGAACCGCGAGAACAAAATGTATGAAGAAATCGACAAGTATTTTTAATTTAGCTCATTATTGAAATAAAATTTTGATTTAGATTCATAAAAATTACACCATATATAAAGGACTATATATCCCTCAATAATTTATAGGTAAGAAGATAGATTAGGCTTTAAATTTTCTTAAAATGGTACCGGTTTAGACCCCATTTTTTTGCATTTTATGCGATTATTGTGCTGGGAAAATCGTATTTCAGCGACAATTTTGTATGACGTCGTACCATTTTTATAAGATGAACGTAGAGCTGAATATATTATCTTTAAATTAAGATATTACTATGTTCTCACGTGTAATTGCTTTAAGTTAAAATGGTACCGAAAAACAGCGTGTTTTTGTAAAAATACGTTATAGCGTCCTTAAGTAATATGAATTGTAAACGAATATTATATTTTCCATAATAGGACATAATGTTGCTTAGCTGTAGTTTTATCCGTGTGTGAAATAATCATTATTAGTAGTTATTATATTTCGAATGATATTTTTAAAGTTTAATCTTTATCGTGAGCGAAACGTTTTTGCGTAAAAATTAACAGAACTACAAACGAACAAAAAATATATATATTTTCATTGTAAGTATTAAAACACAAAGAACGCCGGTATTTTGATGTATCGAATATAAAGTAATGAAAACATTATCAACACTCCAATTTAATTTATTGCATAGATAATTAATCTATGACATAAATTTAATGCGAAACTATTATGAGTTAAAACGATATAATAAACTCGATAATAAAGATTATACAGCCTTCCGACCGTTGTAATTAGGGCTTTACACACTGTGCGTTTGTTTATCTAAACTAATGTTATAAAGATGGAAATTTCTTACGATTTGAATGAAAACTACACTACAGTTTGTTTTTACTGCAAAAAGTCTTATACTATATATTTTCTTCTATATTTAATTTTCTATCGCGTTTATTCCCTGACAATCTTAGTAGTAGGGAAATGGCTTAGGCTACCGTAGTTCTATTTAATAAAAAAATATAATATTATGTACTTATTTCAATTCCGTTGAAAATACATTTATTTACAAATCCCACAGAGAAATACCATTTACCCACAAAGTAAGGTTTCACACGAGATTTTTCATCGATATTGGTTACAAAGTAAGTTTTTAAAATTTTTAAAAACTTACTTTGAAACCAATATCGTCAATTCTACGAATTTCACTTTGTCCTAAAAGTACACAACTGTTAACCTTTTACATTTACATGCCTTTTCCACGGTTAATATTAAAAACACAACACTAATACCCTGACTATGTTTGTTATTTTCGCAATATTCTTTAAATAATATAAAAATAAATAAGGCACTAGCTTCAATCAATGGTATTTACTACCATAACAGCCAAACACAAAAGCTTTTATTTATCTGTATATAAAATTTCAACCAAATCGGTTCAGATTTTTAAACTCTATCCTAACATTTTATATGAATTCAACTAGATTGAGTCGACCAAAAAATATCAATTTCTATTTCTATTGAAATAAATCGCGTTTTTAAACCGTTTAATCCAACACAATTTAATTTATTTGTCCCCCACTTAATTCACCTGAGGTGAATCACCTCAATTTACAATGAATACTGATCTAAATTGTAGATCAATGTGACATGATAATCTATCCGTACCTCGGCTAAGCCTGGATTCCTAAGACGAACTAAACCTATACATGATAGTAGTGCTTACGTTACATGACCCTATCTTAGTACATCTTAGTTTCTGTTTCGGATGTCAGCGTTATAGATTTTTAGGGTTCCGTACCGAAACAGGACCCTACTGAGACTTCGTTGTCTGTCTGTCTGTCTCCAGGCTGTATCTCATAAACCGTGATAGCTAGAAAGCTGAAATTTTCACAAATCATGTATTTCCGTTGCCGCTATAACAACAAATACTAAAAATTAAAAATATATATATATATATTAAGGGGGGTCCCCATAGTACGGAACCCTTCGTGCGCGAGTCCGACTCGCACTTGGCCGGTTTTTTTAATCATCTCTAGGTACATAGTGTAAAATAGTCACATTTTCGTCGTCAAAATTTCGTCGAAATTTATGTTTTTAGGGTTTCGAACCTACAGATAAGTATGAAAAAAAATTAAATAATTTTCTCTTTTATCTCACTGAATTATTGATGCAATTATCAAAATTATGCATTTACTGTGAATACTAGAACTATTCTGCAAACAACACTTGAATAACTATTACTTGAAGTCAGTAATCGGCTTATAACATTGAAAACTTTGATTTATTTGAGTCCATGATTTATTCCATTCCTATTGGTAGCCAATATCTATGAATACTTATAATTACGTAATAAATATTCTTATAAAAATACACACATTTCATTTCATTATGCTATTTATATAATATATAGGTATGCGTTAGTTTCTGATAATATAATAATATGTACTATGTATACCAAATGTATCACGCGAAAACCACTTATAGATTTTTTTGACAGTGAATAGTGCTAATATGCAACTGCTTAAGAATTACTTGTTCACAATTTAACTACTGTAAAAAATACGTCATATAAGTTATCTAATGCTTTACTTTATTTGAATACTAGATGGCGCTGATTCTAATCTATACTTATATTATAAAGCTGAAGAGTTTGTTTGAACGCGCTAATCTGGGGAACTACTGGTCCAATTTGAAAAATTCTTTCGTTGTTAGATAGCCCATTTATTGAGGAAGGCTATAGGCTAATATCATCACGCTAAGACCAACAGGAGCGGAGCAATGCGGGTGAAACCGCGGAGTACAGCTAGTTCCATATTACATTTAAGAAGTAAGATCATCAGATACATCCACAACACAGTGCGTAGAATTTAAACATAAAAGTTAATATTACGACGCGATATTGTTGAAACGCGTTCATTGCGCCGTTTATTTTATTTCAAACTGTATTACTTTATATTACTCACGCAATAAACAGGGTGGCTTTATTTATTACGACCCTCCATGCTTTAGCTGTACAACCTTTCGCAAGATGTGTACAATTTTATAGGATTATAAATTTTATAAAGGGGACAATAAGATTCTTTTGTGTTTTATGTGAAAGGGGATCAAAGGAGCTGAGCTTCATGATAATAGAAGTAAGTAGCAATTGCTTTTGGATTAGAAACATTAACAGGAGATTGAATTTAATTCATAAAATTAACAATTTCATACAAAACTGACAAAATGTTCACAGAATACATGTTTTTTTCCATGCATAGTGTAATTTAATAAAAGTACAGTATTAAATCAGTGAATTTATAAGAGACTAGCTGCGCGGTTTTGCTCGCGGTTAAACATGCGGGAAAATTTAACAATTACCGTAGTTCATGTGTTATTCTGATGTATAAACAAATATTCCTTAAAAATTCATCCAAATCCGGCCAACAGTTTTAGTATGAAAGATTAATAAACATACATAAATCCTCGCAAAATTTCGCATTTATAATATAAGTAGGAAATAAATTCTCCTATATGGGTAGGGTAAATTATGTGTAGGAACTATCAAGTTTCTTGCCGATTCTTCTCGATTCACATGACATTGCAATTTCTAGCTTCAATAGTAAGCTTCTAAGTTTTGAACTAAATTGAAAGCGAATTTATTTGTGACTAACTGACCCATGTCTGCTCTTAAAACTATTATTTTACACTTTTCCGCTCCTATTAGTCGTAGCGATAAATGCATAAAAATTCACAGTTCGTAAGATTAGAACGTTCAAACATTCAATTAAAACTAAACTTCAAAACTTCAGATTTATTACATAGGTACTAGCTTTCCGACCACGGCTTAACCTGCTTTATCTAAAACTTAGCAAATTATAAAAAAATCATTAAAAAACCGCATCAAAATTGGTTGTGTAGTTTTTAAGATCTAAGAATACATAAGGGTAGCATGAAGCGACTTTGTTTTTTGTACTACTATGTAATGATAAGTTTGTATGATAAGTATTTGTTTTATGTACTACTAGTAATATATTATCTGTCTCATAAGTATATATTTATTTTAACGTCAATTTAACTCAATACAACTAGTTAATAGTGCACCAAAACAACATAGTACATTGAGTTACTATGTACTATGACATAGTATAAATAAGGCTCGTTACACATCACGCATTCCAACGCTAGCACGCTCACTGACCACCTCGGTTGCGAACGCAAATGCCATTCCAATCGGCTTGCGTAACAATCCATGGTTGTGATTAGACGCCTAGTGCGTATTGCACCTAAAGCTGTTTGTATAGACTGAAGTCTATAGATAGTAGTGCATGGTAAAGGTTATCGATTCTAACTAAACATGTCTTATGTGCTATGCATGTTTTTCTTTTCTTTTAATATTATGATATCATTGTAAAATGTGTAATGGTACATAACATTTTTAATACAATAAATAAGTAAATAACATTAACAGTCGAAAGTCACGTGTTGTGTCGCGTGTGTTGTATGTCACGTGTGGTATCACGTGACATTCAACATTTCAACACTAATCAAACGAGCCCAAACTCGATAAAGTTGAGTCAATTATTTACTGAGTTCCTATGGCCAACTTCCGATTCCATCATCAAATCAGCTCTATGTCATGATAATTTTTCATCGCTATCCAATTTACCTACATACTTATCACGTTCCGGGACATTACGTCGAGAGGCGGGCCGCAAATTCCTATATATTACGACACAACGTCTGTCGACGGCTGATTTTGAGCTTCGAAATATGACAGCCCGTCGAGCAACGGGCGTCAACCATAGAATATATAGTAGGCTGACGTATTAGTGTCGTATTACAAGAACTTAGAACTATCTAGTGTCACATCGTGAAGTTTTATGAGCACACAAGTAAACTACCCGCACACATGCAGACTTGTCTCGTGTTGTGACACAACGTCCTGGGCCGGGTGCGCGTATACGCATCCCCCCACTTCAGTCGGAACTGTGTCAAATCGCTGGAGCCTCGAGTCGCTCGAGTCAACTCCACGGAACACGATCGCAAAATGTAGGTATTATTTCATAATTACTTGTATTTTATAGTTGTTTTGTTATAAAATGTGTTCACGAATAAGTACAAACGTATAAAATGAAAATATTGTTGTTAAATCTTGTCGAAATCCTTGAATTTCTATAGTGTTAACCCCTCACGCGTCCTACTATAACATACTGATTTAGTTACGAGCAAATAATGTACGTAGGACGCGTGAAGCTTTAAAGATTATACCTATTATCTGTTGGTACGTATGTTATTTCTGCAATCTTTGTATTACTGTGGTGTTAGTGGTTATACTTACTATGCTACCTTTTCGAAGATGTCTTCTGGACGAAGAAAACGGTCACCGGTGAAGAAGTATCAGAGTCTGAAAATCATGATCCTTTTTCCGAAGGGGATGGAGAATACGCATCCGACAGAAATTATGAACCCCCAGAAGACGAGTCTGACTCCAGTGATAGTATTTTTGACGATTTTTGAGTATTTTAGATTTTCTCAAACTGGAAATCGGATGCGAAGGAGTTTGTCGACAGACGTCGGACGTCGACAGACGTAGTGTGTGTCATATAGCACCCCACAGAAAACGCGTGATATGACATCACGTTCGAAGGCGGTCACGTCGAGGAACGAACTGTCGTATCACACAATGTAAAAACTATCAAGGTATATCACAACGTCGTCAGGCGGGGGGCGAAATTTTATGGGAAATTCATGTGTCAATTTGCATAGGAATCTGTGGCCCGCCTCTCGACGTACTGTCCCGGAACGTGTTATACAAAATATCAGCTCAATCAGTAACCGGGAAGTGAATCGAAGTTACTCGCTAGATTTCAATTAAATCATCGAGATCCTGACATCCTTACTTTGCACTACGTAGTACAACATAGTGACTCAATGTCGAGATCAGACAAAAATGCTCATAAAATAAAAACTACTGGGTTTATCCGAATCAAATTTTTGTGGGACTCATTCGAAACTATTCTGCATCAATCAAAATAAAAATCACGTAAATCGGTTCAGAAACCACGGCGTAATCGGTGTACATACATAAAAAAAAATTATACGGGTCGAATTGAGAACCTCCTCCTTTTTTTTGACTGATTTTTATTATTCTAGCCACCTTCTATTATAGCCACCTTTTGGTAGAGACGCTATATTTCACTGTATTGGTATATTCTGACCAGAATTAAATTTGAAAATGCTTTAGCTTTCGTTAAAAAAATATTAATCGATGTTCTCAAAACCGATGAAGGCTCCTTCATTTTACTGTTTGTTATTATTTATCGATGTATATTCTCAATATCACGTTTAATAAGTGAAGTAAAACTTTGTAAGGAAACTGTGTATATCTAAGAACCAAAGACAAACGACGTGTGCTATCTACGAACCCGCACTTTGCCAGCGTGGTGGATTACGGCCCAAATCCCTTTACTTAGGAGCTCTGTGTCGTTTACTTTATTTATCTAAGGGCCGATTTTTCAATGCTTGGTTAAAACTTATCCGTCCACTAAAGTATTATACGATAATATTAAAATGCCACGTAAACTGTCAAATACGAACAATTAGAATACGTTTTTAAAATGGTAGTTTTATACATTATTCGACGAATAAGTTTTAACCAAGGATTGAAAAATCAGCCCTAAAACAATTACTTATAATTTATTTAGGAGAAGAATTTCCAAAATCGGTTCCTTAGATTTTTTTATTCATATAAACAAATTAATCAAATATTTTCATCATTAAATACGTGTAGCTAATTTACAAATCTGAAACCATAAATCAAAGCCAAATAATTAGTTAAAAGTAATAGTTTAAAGTTTAATAAAGTTTTAAAGTTTAAATTATTAATTATTTAAATTGAACTAGCTAGCGCCCGCAGCTCCGCTTGTTTACTTTTGAAATCACCGCGTTCAAATTTTCTCGAATAAATAAAACAAAATCAATGAAATTTAAAGATCTTTAAACCCCCTTTCTAAACCAAAGTTAAATATTATAAGTGTCCCTCATTACAAATTCAATAAATATTCCAAACGAAAATGCATAATTTTACCGAATTTAGAAACAACGGAATTCAGGAATTGTTTTAACCCCTCAATATTGAGGAGTGAATATTAATATCACGCTTTGGCCCCGTACAGAATTTACATTATTAATAAAGATTTTAACGTAATACAATGTAACGTATAGTGATGTGAAATGACATAATTAAAAGCAGTGCTGTGATGTGATAATGGCAGGCACACGCGATCTGACGCGTGGCGTTGCGTGGCGTAGCGTAACGTCGCGTAGCGTAGCGTGGCGTGGCTACCGATGATATAATATATTACGTACAGTTGAAATTTACTCTCCCTATTATAGGAAATAAACGAAGGTTGTTAGAGAACCCCAAAATCTGCTTAAATAATAAATTATGCATTCGTTTAAGAATTCCGACACGGTGTCTAAGACAATTCTTTGTCGATTTCTTTAAATCAACGACTTTTTCATATTCACCGCGTTTTGTCGTCGCAATTTTTATAATAAAAGTGAAATGAAGCATTTTGAGGTAATTCTAAGGTTTTATGTTTATTCATATACATTCAATATTAATAAGCAAATTAAAAGTACAACAACAAGCGAGCAGATTATAAAATCTCATAAAAGTACGCTATTTTTCCAAATTCCTTCTTCCCCAAAATCTAAAATTCTTATCCATACCGAGATTCATAACTTTGCTCTTACTATTTTATGTTTTATAATGTCACTTTATTGAAGTATCAATTAATTATAATCTACCAAATCTAAATCCACTTTTTCAAATTCATCATTTCAACTTCAAAATTACTAACAGTCAGAAGAAAAAAAACGCTACGTTTCTGCAAACCGTGTGAAGTGCCCTTACATCATTCTTTAACTTGCCCCTTATCTCGACGCGTCATTAATAAGGCTCGGAGCGGATCCGCGGCATAAATTCACACTTAACGACACCTGACAGTGTCCCACAGTTCTAATGGCTGTTACAGACGAGATGCGTTTTATATTTTTACTCTTTTATTTCTTACGAGAGTGTTATAATGAGATTTTCTGCACGTTGTGTTGTGTAAAAATGTTACTGGATGCAATGTAATAAATTATGGCAAATATAAATAAAGAATTAAATTTATTATGAACTAGGTTTCCGCCCGCGGCTTCGCCCGCGCAGTCAAAGAAAAACCCGCATAGTTCCCGTTCCCGTGGGATTTCCGGGATTGCGTCATTTTCCCGGGATAAAAAGTAGCCTATGTCCTTTCTCGGGTATCAAAATATCTCCATACCAAATTTCATGAAAATTGGTTCAGTAGTTTAGGCGTGATTGAGTAACAGACAGACAGACAGAGTTACTTTCGCATTTATAATATTAGTATGGATAGAATTAAGTAATATCAATTCTTACCGCTCTTAATCTATGCAGTATGATACCTAAAAAATTACATAAGTAAATTACGTGATCTTAATCTATACTAATATTATAATCTGAAGAGTTTGTTTGTTTGAACGTGCTAATCTCAGGAACTACTGGTCCGATTTGAAAAATTCTTTCGATGTTAGATAGCTCATTTATCGAGGAAGGCTATAGGCTATATTATATCATCACACTAAGACCAACAGGAGCACTCCTGGTCTTAACGGGTGAAATCGCGGGGCACAGCTAGTTGTTCATAATATCAGTCTTATAACCGTTTTATTATTGCTTAGGTGTAACATAATAAAAATAAAAAATTTTATATTAATATGTATTTCCATTTATTTCAAGAACCGTACAGCAAATTTAATACATTATGATCTAGTACACAGAAAATTGAAAAAAATAAAACGAAATAGAAGCTCCGTATATTTTTCAGCCGCCATTTTTTCAAATTAATCTTGATTAAGTTTTAATTGAAACACACGAATATTTTTTTCTATTTGACTCACGCGTTGACAAATTGACCGTACCTGAAACAATAATAAAGGAGATTAAATAGTGATAAATATAATATAATAAATCTATGTTAATAATATAAATCTGAAAAGTTTGTTTGAACAAGATAATCTCAGAAACTACTGAACCGATTGCAAAAATTCTTTCACCATCGGATATGTACGTGATTCCTGAGTCTTACGGTGTATTTACATCAAATGAGCGAGTGCTCATTCTAACCCCACTATGTCAAATTATTTTAGTGCAAATTATGCTCTAAATTTCGTTGTTCTTAGTGCGTTCGAAAAGATTCTATGCAATTCTAATACTGAACAACACTGAATACGAGTTTTCGTTTACACTAAAGGATCACGAAAGAATGCTCTTGCTCTAGTTCTAGCTCTATGTTCGTTTGATGGAAATGCACCGTTATCTAAGACTAGGTATGTACCACGGGTGATGACGGGGCCAACCGCTAGTATTGTGTTATAATTTCTAAACCGCTTGTCTCGGCTTTTCCCTAATATGTTACTTGGTAGAGACTATCTAAGAGAAAATATTTTTGAAGTATTCTCTAAAAAACGAACCTAAAAATGTTATCCAAATTTCTATTAGTTATTAGTAGTATTTAAACAGTTTATTATTTAACACAGATGCCGTACAAAAATGGTGGTCCACAAAGTCGAAATTTATTTTTATTTTCCGACAATTGCCGGGGTAAATTTGGTCATTTGATTTTGTACGGCATCTGTGTCATACTATTTCTATACTGCTTTTAATCCATTATTCCGCAACGCCGTACAAAAATCATGGAGACAAGAGGAAAAAATCTCTACCTGTACTTTCGAATTCTCATCTGCACTCAGGTGGACAGCTTACAAGTGACGTCATAGTGCTGAATCTTATTATTTTATGCTCTTATATCGTTCTAGATAGGTCACCTGGTGGTTCAAATGACCCATAACTTTTTCAACATGGGCCTGTAGTCTATATATAGTTCCTACGTTTGTATTAGTTAGTAGTTAGTTGTATTAGTTATTAGTTACGAAACAAGACAAACATACACATTTTTCCGTGAAATGAATAAAATACACATTAATTAGAATTAAATCCCATTTCTAACACTCATATGAAAAGTTTTCAAATTAAAAGTAAATTACAAAGTACTTGACAACGGTGTTCGTATGCGTTTGACGTTAATGCTTGTTGGCTAGATAATAATTTATTTAAATGCTTCTCTGGTTAATAAATAATATTTAAAATAAATAAAAATATGTATGTGAGGTGTGTAATACTTGTCTGTAATTAAATTGCTTTATTGTTTATCTTCCGTAATAAGTTTTATCTTATTAATATGAAAAAATTAGTTGAGAGTTCTAGATTCAAATTTTCTTTAGTTAATTATTTATTCATGTGTAGTTTAGTAGTTTTTCCTTTTTATAAGTTTACAGAAATTGTGTTATAATTTTTAATTTGAGTTTCTTTAAATTTCAAACAGCCGTTTATGCAAAAATGTAGAGTATGCAAAGAGAAACATAATAAACCCAATATGATTCAGGGATAGTTTTCCACTTTTATTTGTTAATTACACATAGACGATAGTCGTCGTCTTGACCGCCTCCTTGGTACAGTGGTTGACGCGTGAGCGTAGAACCGAGGGTCCTGGATTCGATTCCCGGTGGAGACGAAGAAAAAAAATGTCTCGGTCTGGCTGGACACAAAAGGCTTATCACCTACTTGTCTCTAAAAGAAAATCGATCAGTGAAACAGATGTATAATGCATCTGCCCCTTACCCCACTTGGGGATACGGGACTTTACTTATGATCTTTATAAACCATCATAATATACAGTACCTCTGAAACCAAATTTTCTGATGTTAATATTAATAAAAGAACCAATAGGTATGCATTTAATGAAACAAGATTTTACCGAGGATTTAAAAATTCGACCACGATTCCAAAAAAAAAAACGCTTCAATGCTACGACTTTTCTCAAACTCAACGATAAGCGAACAGTGATTGTATGTGGTGGGAATAACCCATAAATATTTGCTATCTAGTGTAAAGCAGACATTACGATAATTGCCTGTGTTATAGTTAAACGAGAAAAATCTTGTATTTAAACCGTTAGTAGAAATTTACCTTTACCTACTTAACTAACAGCATGTAACTTATGAAAATAATATGGCTTGAATGGAAATCGGTAAAGTACGGTTTATTTTTGAAGTGAAACTTCTATATATTTAAAGTTAAAAATTCATTTATGGGTCAAGGTATACGCTTTTACAACAGAATTCCTCATAATATTAAAGAGTTTAGTAGTTCCAAATTTAAAACTTATATAAAAAATGTACTAATTCAGAGAGCCTATTACAGTATTATGGAATATATGGACGATAAAAACCCATGGAGGGTTGTCGCGTAAAAACCACAGGACAGTTCTTTGGCATATTATGATTATAATGTACATATTATGTATTTTGTAAAATTAAATTGTAAAACTGACATGATTAAAAAGAGCAACTATGGAGTTTCTTGCCGGTTCTTCTCCGTAGATACTGCTTTCCGAATCGGTGGTAAATGATAAAATATGTAATGACGTTTCAAAAGTACTTCTAAAAGAAGTCTAATTGAATAAATAAATGTTTGAGTTTGAGTTTGAGTTTATATCGGGGTTGGAAAAAAATTTAGTGTAACATTTTTTTCGTTACGCGTGACATTTTTCCGTTACGCGCCATCTTTTTCTTATCCCTACCACGCGTGATTCGACGTATTTCTGTAAAGTTGGATATAGTAATTTTTTTTTAAATAAGGTCATAAAGAAGTTTCACTTCTTACGTGTGTACACTAGTACACGCACACATTTTTTTATCTTTAAAATATCTGTACGATCCATTTCACAATTTGCATGTACAATACAACAAACTATACAAGCGGGTAGTTTCAAATCAAACATGAAATTCAAACATATAAATAACAGAAGTACCTCAGTGGCTTGCTTTGGATTACACTGTCAGATGGGAGCAAAGACGAAGGGCTCTACTGGGCTTAGGGTTTGGCTAACAATTGCTTATGTTTTGGGTGTGTTTCTTGTATTGTAATTTGAATTTCCGATGTATGTGTGAGGAAGAGGATTCACATTGGACTATGATGTAATGTAGATATTATTAAACTGTAGGTTTTTGTTGTTCACGCAAAAATGCATGTTTGATAGTATTTTTTGTGGTTTTTATGCTTAGATTGTCTTTATACCTATATAAAACGTTTAATAATACACTGCAATTATATACTTATAAAAAAGTCCTATTTAATTTAAATCGGTAGTTTTTATAAACAAGATCGAACAGACAAAACTTAAATCTTAGTAACTGATACGAAGGTCTATAGTAAAATCAAATCAATCAAATTATAATAATATAATCTTTAATTCGTAGGTTCACTAATTTTTAATAACACAAACTACATCACTAAACTATAACCAAATATCTCATTTATATAACATATTTAATATCAGGTCCTTAATTCACTTTTCCATTGAAATCTAAATTTATTGTTAACATCAACGCAAAATCATAATGAGCTAGCATTTCAGGGAATCGCCAAAATGGTAAACCTTTGTATCGTTTTAAATTAACGTGTTTCGTATAGGTATTTAATATTTAAACTATAATCTATATTTCGTAAGAGATTTAAATTTGAATAAATTATTAAGATAAACGAATTTATTGTGAAAATAAACAAACATGAAGGTAGAAATAGTTTTTTATAATATACACTTTCTCGTAAAACTATTAAAGTTACTTATTTCATTAAAACAAATTGTTGGCTTTAAACATAATATCCCGAAATTTATAGAAATCGTTAAATAAATATAAATTTTGTTATAAAAATTGAATTATTCTCTCTTAAATTCAAAATATTAATATTTTTATTTATTTTTTTGGAAATTCAGTATAAAAGCCTGTGTAATAGGTAATTAATTTCATGCGAATTTCAATATTTTTATTAAAAACTAGCGGTCCGCCCCGGCTTCGCCCGTGGTACATGTTTACGTTTTCTCTACATAAGATCCATCCTCGTACTTCAAGGAATATAATAAAAAAAGAATTATCGAAATCGGTTCAGCCGTTCTCGAGTTATGCGCTTACCAACACATTTTGCGATTCATTTTTATATATAAGATCTATAAGAATAAAAGTCAAACAGAATATTTAAATATGAACCCATTTAAACATAATATTTCGAAATCCATAAACTATAATTTTTATCATAATGTATTTCTCACTAAAACAGACTTTTCCGTTTGAACCAGTAATGTTTCATATTATGTTTTATTAGATAACTATAAAAAAATATGCTCGTAAACTCGTAAAAAAATATCTACTTAAAAAAATGTCTATCACAAAGGTGTAAAGAAATGTGATTTAAAGAACTTTTTATAAACTATAAATTATTCGCATGTTCGAACCTGGGACCTCTCAAACATGCTAACCACTAAACCAACAATAAGATTGGCTTATCACAATAGATCTCAGGTTAATGAACTGTCACCACTTGTGGCCATAGCGTCAGTTAATTACAATGCAATACTAGCAAGTAGTTTATGAGATTATACTATTGGTAGATATTATCTATACCAACATTACTAATAATTATTGTAAAGACAATCGTTAAAATTTAGAAATTACAAATTTTGAACGGATTTTAAACGCGATTTATTCATAGACTTGACCTGATGGGTTCTGCCCGTGACCACGCTCGCTGTAAAGTGTTCGAAACGTCGGTAAAAAAATATAATGAATAAATCGCGTTTAAAATCCGTTAAAAATCTTTAATTTCTAAATGTATAATACTCGCGTAAAATCTAACACTAGAAAATACTATCGTTAAAATTGATGTTGTTAAAACTATACGCGGTAACTATGTCTCTATCGTCAAATCATGCTGCAAACTCAATCATTTATTTATTCAATTAGACTTCTTCTAGCACTTTTTAATCGTCATTACATATTTTTAACATTTACCAACATTCATATTCTTTTCGATCTATGTTTTTGTACAAAACTCTGAAACGACTAGATATACGTACTTGTAGTTAATAATTAATAATTATTTTCTAACTATAAACTAAATCGCCTTGAAATTATTAAATTGTAGTTTAAATGAGACGGATTGCATAGAACTTTATCAAAAAGGATCATCAAAAACGGTCCAACCAGTCGAAATTTATAAGATTTAATAACAAATACTTGTACAACAAAAATAAGTCGCGGGCACAAACTAGTAAAAATATAATATTCATGCCTCAACCACGAATTTCCCTAATAACGGAATAAATAAGAACAAACGAAGTTACACAAATAATGGAAAATCTAATACTGGAACCACATTTTGTTTTCAAACGAGTTCAAACGAATCAATGAGTTTTACCGAATCCCTCCGATTGTTTTGTGTGGTGAAAGGTATGAGCGGTAGCGGGAGCGGATTATACTTTTTTATTAACAAAATAATCATTTAGTTAGCAAAATTATTGCTAGTGGCTTTAGCATGTGTAATTGTTTGCGTAATAACTTGCGTTAAAAATTATAAAAATCAACATGCTATATTCATAACCAAGATCATATTCAAGTAAAAAATATACAACAAAATAATATTATGTTAACCATAGATCGCACAGTAATTAAATCGTTTAAAATAATAAGAGAGTTTGGCTCTTAACAGTTCGTCTTTATGAGTGTAAATGTATTAAGTTAAAAATTATTTTTTTATAAATTGCATAGAATTAATTGAAAATAGAAAATTTCGCCGTCAGTTTTTAACGCTTCATTATTCTTTAGTGATAGAGACTAGGACTATAATATCATAAACTGCTGGACTGACTTAAACAAAATTATGGATATTTCGATTTATATAATAATATATAGTTAAGCTTATGCCTTGCACCATAATCTGCTAGCGACAAGCAAATGAGCGTTTCTGAAAGCCCAAGATAACGAGAATATTATATTATTGATGTTCAATGACGTCACCTAATAAAGCTTATAGTAAATGAAGCCGTAGAGAATGGTCTTTAGAGAATGCAATGAACTTTTGTTAGAAGTATTTTGTATTACTAATAGGGATGTATTTATGGAACTACATCTATACTAATATTATAAAGCTGAAGAATGTGCTTGTTTGTTTGCATGAACGTGCTATTATTCTTAAGAACCACGTGTCTGAATTGAATAAAAATTTCACTGTTAGATAGTCCATTTATCAAGAGAAGCTATAGGCATCTTCAGGATAAGATAGGTGAAGCAATTCGTGTAAAAGCACCGGAATTGTGTGACACAGCTAATGTATTACATACTAGCTGTTTTACCCGCATTGCTCCGCCCCTATTGGTCTTAGTGGGATAACATGCTTATTTGTAAACGCATAGATATTATTAACACAGAAATAAAGCTTTTTTATTTAATTTTATTATAGTGAATATATTTTTCACTGTATTTGAAACCACGTGTATAAAACGAAATAATATTTTATTTTATATGCATACTGCAAGAAGAATTAAATATGCGCATTGTGTAAGGCTTTAAAATATAGCATAAAAATGAATAGAAGTAAATATAAAAGAGATTTTATTTACATAGGTTTTATTGTGTATTTTAAGATTAAGATATTATTATAATAAATATTATAACTAAGATTTTTAAATTACTTTCTCGATACATTAATAATATTTAAATGTTTGATTCCGATTAATCTGCGAATAGCAAAACCAATGTTGATAGAAATTTATGATATAATTTGTAAATAGATATATAGTGATCATTATATAGATATTATGTAGTTTATTATTTATTTGGAGAACACACAGGTACAATTACAAACATAATAATATAGCATAATCGTAACATTAGGTTTTTAAATCTAACTAAACTAGTTGATAGGTAAATAGATTAATATCACAAAAATAGATAATTTAGGTTACCCACGTAACTGAGGATCAAGCAAGTATTAAATAAGAACATAGATTAACCCAGAAGTTTTTATAATACCTCAATTTCAAAGACATTAGGTTCGTTAAACTCCAAGCAAAGGTCACAGGAAAAACAATTGTGGGAAAATTTCCCACGACGCTTGCTACAGACTGCCATACAAAACTAACTCAAACTAAAACAAATCGTATTCCCTAACAATAGAATTCAAAATCAATAATCGAGATTTCTCACTTACACATGCAAAATTTTTTTGTTCCGATTTCCCGTGTATCGTAATTATAATTCTTATTGCTTTGTAATAAAGCATACATTAACGTGTACGTGTGTGCAACTTCTTCTGCCATTGAACTTAAAACTTTCTTGCGTCAGAAATAGAATTCATTTTACAAAAATAATGTTACGTAACTGGCAAAATTGTTCCCATAGGTGTTTGTATTTTCTTGAGACTATCTCGAATTGAATCTTAAATATACTTAAAATTATTTCGTCTGTTCTAGAAACGGAAAGAAGTACGACTTTAATAGTAACGTTCCTTTCTAATATTCATTATACTTATTTATTAAATTTAAGTTTAAAACATCACTTTGGAAACGTTCGAACATAATAATCTAAATATTGTATCAAAGGTGACTGACTGACAAGTCTATCAACGCACAGGCTCTGGCACTGGCTCAGGCACTGACACTAAACGGATCGGGCTGAAATTTGGCATGCTGGTAGACTACGTAGACGTAGAAGAAAGCAATTCTACTTTTTGAAGTGAAACTTCTTTATCGGGGTTGGAAAAAAATTTAGTGTAACATTTTTTCGTTACGCGTGACATTTTTCCGTTACGCGCCATCTTTTTCTTATCCCTACCACGCGTGATTCGACGTATTTCTGTAAAGTTGCATATAGTAAATTATTTTTTGAAAAATAAGGTCATAAAGAAGTTTCACTTCTTACGTGTGTACACTAGTACACGCACACATTTTTTTTTAATTAGGACGTAGGCATCCGCATTAACAAGGAACATAATTAACATAATTAACAAGGATTTTGATCAATTCTACCAACAAGGGGATAAAAAAGGTTACGAAAGTTTGTACCATGAAAATTTATCTTTTCCACGCAGGCGAAGCTGCGGGCAAAAGCTAGTTATAACAAAAATATTATAACGATTCAAAAGTGCATATTAGGTACAATATAATACCTACCTTTAAAATTTAGGGTTCAGTTAACCATATTTTCAAAAAAGAGCTTAGATTATTCATTCAACGCGATGTACACATGCATTATTTTATTGAAAATTAAACTGCTGAAACAATGTTGATAAATTTTATCCCGAAATTACTTCGTTACGCCATATAACCGAAATTACGTGCAAATAATATTTAATCAGATTAATGATAATTATGAAATTGTTAAATAAAATGTAATTAATGTTTAGAAATTAATTTTAACTATTATTTGCATACCATTCATTGTTGAAACATTGTTCAAATAATTATTGTAATAATCTCAATATAGCATGTTGCAAATTAATTAATATATTGAAGTGAAACTTCTTTATCGAGGTTGGAAAAAAA